>APFE031575090.1:133935-158935 GCA_000404065.3 Pinus taeda | reverse complement strand
GGCTCCGGGTTCCTGCACAAAAGCTGTTTCAGAAGAGAGGAGGAAGACTTCGCTCGCCAGATCTGGAGAGGATTTGCCCCTTCAGCGGCAGAGAGCCGAGGCCGAACAGAGGCCGAGGGCACAGTGGCGGCGGCGGTTTTAGGGCACGATGCACCTCGCTCCATTTTTTTGCAATCCGTAAATACTAAATTAATAACACATCTTTTAGTGCCAGTGTGAACATGCATTGAATCATAAGTGACATTGTTTTGTAAATTAATGCAGTGAAGACCATTAGACAAAATACCATTCCCAACACAACCAGATTTATAAAATAAACTGAAGGATGTTTCTGAAAAGTTAAAGGAATATCCAAAATTTACAAGTCTTGAAACTAAAATCAAGTTTCTAGAAAAACTTGGAACATAAAAGATCTTTTCTAATTCTAAAACAAAGCCACTACTTAAAGTTAAATAGCATGTTCCTACAGCTTCCACATGCGAGCCCATCTTGTTTCCTCATAAGATGCTTTGCTCACTTCCCACTGACTTCCTTAGGTTTTGCAAACCCTGCAAGGAATTCGAAATGTGAATTGTTTATCAAGATACAATCCACCAGGTGTTAATATTGACATTAACCATATTATATTCATAACAAACAAACGAGATTGAATTACCTTTGCCCGCAAGCCATTTTTGAAATTTGGTGCATTCCTCCTTCATGTGTCCCTTCTTTTTACAGAAGAAACACTTGGAATTCTTCTTGATATTAGCTTGGGGAAGTACTTTACCTTTCCCTTTCCAATTGGCTTGAGATTTTCCCTTTCCTTGCATTTCCAGCATTGCACTTTCTCCCAGTTCCATCACCAGTCTCTCTTCCTCTTGAACACACATGGCCATGAGTTCATTAATTGACCATTTATCCTTATGTGTATTGTATGAGATTTTGAAGGGTCCGTATTGGTGCACAAGGGTGTTTAGAATGTGGTGCACCAGGAAGGACTATGATATTTCAACCTCGAGTTTCCTCAATTGAGCCACAGTGTACCTCATTTGCATGATGTGCTCATGCACACCTTTCACACTTGTGAGCCTTAGGGATGAGAACTTCATGATTAGGGTGCTTGCTAGTGCCTTGTCTGAAGTGATGAATTGATCATCAATGGCTTTCAGAAAGTCTCAGACCTTTTCATGCTGATCAACGGAACCACGAATACCAGTTGAAATTTTAGTCTTAATGAACATCATGCTTAGGTGATTAGATCGCTCCCATCATTCATAAAGCGTGATGTCCGCTGCAATGCTAGTATTAGTGACCCCATCTTTCCTAATAGCATAGTCTATGTCCATCCACCCCAAGTGAAGGAGAATTCTCTCCTTCCAGACCTTATAGTTATCTCCCTTAAGTTCAGGGATATCACAATGAATTTCAAAGAAATTTGCAAGTTGTACAACTGCATAAAATTAAAGATCACAAGCTTATGTTAAAATTGAGGCCTAAAAATAAAATTTCATGCTTTACCAATGTAAACCATGCTTAAAATTGAATCTAATGAATCACTAATCAATTAAAAATTATATGGATCACTAGACATTATTTCTTTTATGTATAAAAATTAACTTGATATGAGAATAATTATAAATTGCGTAAATAAAACTATAATATTCATGCATAACATTCAATGATGGGTCTCGTATACTCATCCAAATTAGCATGTTTTAATTAGAGCAGAAATAATCAATTCATGCATATTAAATATGAGCATAATTAATAAATTTTGCACAACAATTATCCAAATTGCATATAATTAAATTAAATAAGTATTATAAGCATAAAAATTCAGCAAAAATTAAACATATTTCCAAATAAATGCCTTAATTCATAAAAATTTTCAAATATGGCATTGACCCAGATAGAGCATGTCTATAAACACCAAGGCAGAGATAAAAATTTCTCTAATACCAAATGATACCAAAATAACGATTCTATAATTTGGAGTAAACACTTAAAAAAAATCGAAAACTTTAATGCCCGATAAATCATACCTCCGGCCATTGATGCAGAAGCTCCAAGACAAGAGAATACTCGAATGATCAAGGACCAGTCAGTCTGCTTGGCTATATGTCTCTCAGCAAAATGCTCAGTTGTAGCTGTGAACAATTATGTACTACCCCAATAAATCATTTGTGAACAGTTGATATTACTGCGTTCCATAATACATATAACCATTAGCTTATTGGAATAAGGGAAACTCTGAGGGATGTCATTAAAAAAACTACGCAAGGATGTTGCTGCCACAAATTTTACACTGCCTTGAACATCAGGCCTAGAAAAATGTTTGCGAAGTACCAAGGCCAGCTTGAAAGATAAAACGTAGACGCCATCAAACACAAAGGTAAAGGATGACAGACAAAACGCATAAGGGAGATCCAGTTAGCATAGCGTCAGATTAACAGTCAAAACAGAAAGACAGAAGATCGTTCCCAAATCCCGTTTGGCACTTCCAATCTTTGTTCACTCAACTTGATGGTGTAAGGCTGAAGGGGATTGAGTTCGTGAGCTTGGGGAACAAACAGAAGTATATATAGCCAAGCTTCCATCAAGCTCTGTTGGCTATGTGTCAAGTGTTCCACAGACCATGGTAGAGAACTGCAAAGGGAGTAATGGACCACTCCAGAAGCTCCCATCAAGAAATTAATTAACTATAGTTGATCTCCGTAATTTTAGGAAATGACTACAGTTGGTTTCTCAAATTGAAGGAAATGACTCGCAGTTTGTTTCCGAATTATCAGCGGCAATTAGGGAAACGTAAAGGGAGCTTAACAACAACCTTCGAAGTCTTTTTATATATAGCTGCAATAATGTGGTGGAGGTTGGAAAATTTCCAAATACACTCAATATATCTATCATTTAGTGGATGTGTGAAGTTGAAGCCCATTCGGGGATTGGGGCAGTTGACAAATCTTGAAAAACTATACATTAAAAGTTGTTCAACGTTGGAGGAGATGGAAGGCACCGAAACTGCATAATTTTGTGGGCGTTGACTGCGAATAAATATGTGAAGTTGAAGAACATAAGGGGATTGGGGCAGCGGAAAAAGATTCAACAACTATACATTAAAGAGTGCTCGGACTTAGAAGAGGTGGAAGGCATCCAACATTGTACGTGTTCGGACATAGTAGAGGAGCAACTCCGTTGAATGCGGGAGTAGAGGAGCAACTGTGCCAACATTGTTGGAGGGCGGTATTAATTAATTAACCAAGGCTCTTGCTCCTTGCACAACATTTTCATGGGTGTTGGAGGTACTATTATGTGTTTTTTATTTTTATTTGAGTTGTATCAATGTATTGATAGTTAGTATTTTAATAGCTGTAAGTAATTACTTTTTTCATTGTTTTATTTTATTAATAAATTTAATTAAATATTTTTTTAAAAGAATATTATATTTAAATTACAATTTTGAAAAATTATAGTTATATTAATTTAAATATAATTATTTTTTCAAAAAATTCATAAATAATAATTTTAAATTTAACAATCTTACTATATGAAATCAACTTGATATATTTCTTTATAAGCTATGTGCTATATGATTAGATAATTAACGACATTACAACACATGTTTATTGAAAAGTATAAAATTATTCTAAATTTATTGTTTTATAAAATTATAACATTGAGTTTTATAATTTTTTAATATATTTGAAAAACAAAATATTTTACAATTAATATTTTGGATTTTTTTATATATTTTAAAATTTCAAAACAAAACCAAAATTTATTATAATTCTTTTAAAAAATAATAATTATGAAAAAACTTGAAATATAAAATTCTAAGCCATTTATCCTTCTCCTCTCACACATACATAATTTTTTCATGTTTTTTATAACTTTAAAGCGAAGCTACCAAAACTATGTAAATATTTTATTATAATTCTTTTATAACTAATTTTTGTTTTATTTAATATTTTAATGTGAAGATTGATAAATCTTATAATTAAACATGGAATAAAATTAAAACCTTAATTTACACTAAAAATAAATTAACAAGTATATAAATTTAATTCCCAAAGAAATTACATTAGATTTTGAACTCTTCTTATGAAATTCAAAATCCTTTCAAAATCCTCAACACTTTAAGAATGTGAGACTCATTCTTTTTTAAATAGCCCCAACTCTTTTCAAAACTCCATGTAATCAATTCATTTTTGACACATTAAATCCATGTGACTTATATTTACACCATAAAATAGACATTAAAAATAGGGTCATGTTTTTATCTTTTTAATGCCTATATAAATTTAAAAATCAATTGCAACTCCTTTCTCCATCATGCTTCTTTTCAATGTTTAAAGTAATTTAGGAACCCATTTAGTGAGCTTAAGAATAGTAGAGCTCCATCTCATTTTCTGTTGACCACCTTGCTTGACAATGACTAACTATGTGATATATTTAAATATATGGCTAGGATCAGAAATTACTACACAACGAACATGAGAAAGAAGTACAAATTTTACATATAATTGAAGAGATGATTATTCAATTCCCTATTAACACTAGAACTAACCGACTACATGATTCAACAACGCTGTATTTTTGCATGGACTAGTGTGCATTTCATCCATGCAAAGGAAACTAGATGGATATGTGGTTTAGAGTATGTGATAAACTCATCCGCAATAACAAGGAGGTTCCATTTAATTTTCTTTGTAAAGTATGGAATGAGTTTAATATGGGTTGACATGTAAATTATTTGACATTGGTAAATTTTAGGGCATTGGTTTGGATTTCAAGCAACGTTGAATAGTAACTCATTAAGAGCCTGTTCCTAAGTGTATCCTTAACACCCTCCACTCCTTGTGTCGAAATGTAAATTGTCATATTCCAATGGAACAATTCATCGCAACATATTAAATAAAATGTTGAAATTTTTATTGCGAATATTATTTTCCTTTAGATCTTAAATTCTTTAATCATTGGTTTTCTATTTAAAGGTATAGAATAGTTGAAATGCAAAAAAATGCAAAACATAAAAACACACACACCTTCATTAGCAAATAAACACAAGATTTATCATGGGAAACCCATAAGGGGGAAAACCTAGCTAGAAAGTGAGGCCTCTTTACTCTCTTTTCTCCAATATGGAAATACAAAAATATAAAGAAAGAGTTATTGATATCTCACATAGCTCGATAATGACATAAGGGCAAGATTTGTATTCCTCAACCTTTACATTAGAAAAATTTTGTGGTCTAAAATAGCTCTCAAAATAAAAATGTACAACCAAAATAAACTTTATAAGAACTAATAGGATTCAAGATGATGATGTCAACTATGGGGGATAATTCACTATTTTTGGAGTATATATATATATACTACTACTACTACTACTACTACTACTACTACTACTTTTTCTACTCATATTTTCAACTTTCCTCCTTAAGGTTTTACTCAAATTTTGAGCAGAAACACTTATTGGAGGTGAAAAAAAATTCGTCATCCAAAGATAGCCCATATTGCATACTTTCGTTGGACTCTGCTACACAAAAATTGAGAATTATATGAAAAAATGTGATTACAATCATGTTTTTTTATGTATTTCTCATTTTTCGTGTAGCAAGGTCCACCAAAAGTATGTAATATTGGTACTCCTTGGATGAAGAATTAAATTTGACATCCAACGAGTGCTTCCACTCAAAAATTGAGTAAAACTATAGGGAGACAAGTTAAAAATATGAGTTGAAAAGTAGTTTTTTCTTTTTTCCCTCTAAAATTTGATGATGTAATCCAATCTTATTTTATTATTTCATGGCTATTATTTTATAATATTTCTTTGGAAGCTCATTTTAGATGTCAGATTTTCTTTAATAATTGAAGTTGCAATATTATAATTCTTTTGGAAAGTTCATGCATGGCAAGCTCCATATGCAAGAGTAATGGGGTTGACATGACATCCTCTTGTACCATGGTAGTGAACATGGTAGGTCAACTTGTGGGAGGCATAAATTTTGTATATGAGCTTCGATTAATGTGATTTTGGCATTGTTGGAAATATATATGTGTAAAATAATTTCAAAGGGTTTGCGATAAAGTTAAAAAACCTTTGACCACAAAAATTTCCATTTGATGCAATTGATCTCATAGAACACATTTTGACAAAGGTGCATTCTCCAAATCTCAAATGGTTGTGCTCAACCAAGGGTTACTTCTCTCCTTCCCTGCCTTATTCTCTACCTTCCTCAGTTCCTATGAAAAATTTAAGGGTTTTACAAGTTGAAGGGAACGGATTAAAAACATTGTGGGAAGAGAAATTGCAGGTAAATTAGGATTTTTTGAATTAAAGTTAACATTTTTAGAATTAAAGCTTGTTTTTACTAGCTATTGATATTGCAACACATGGTATATGTTCTCAGGGTTTCTTTTGATGAGAAGGATGATTTATGAACATTTTACAACCACCTCTATAGTTGCGAGAGTTTGAGATAGAGGCTCCCCTCTTGGACATTCCAAAGTCTATAGGGGATCTAAACTGCTTGGAATAAAATGTAATTTGTTATCTATATAGAGAAGGGGTCAATATCACAAAATTGATAGAAGAATTATGTCTTCTGCAATCGCTAAAGGTATTAGTGTTGGTAGGATGGTTAAGAATGAAGGCACTGCCAAGGTGCATTGGTAATTTAACTGAACTCCAACACATCGATGATACATGAGCATCTCTGGGCTTGAAAAAACCTCATCACCAAAAAAAAAAGATGATTTCTCACAACAGTAGTTATGTGTTAATAAAGGAGGAATGAAACTTTATTCTTCTTATTATATGTAGTTCATTAATAATAGCCCGAAACACATGTTGTAACACATTTCGAACTCTTATTTGTGTTTGATCATGGCTGTATATCGTGGACGTTTCTGTTATTGTGTTCCCATCATTTGACAACACTGTCACATATGCTGAAACACATGCTAAAACTCCACTTCAACATAGTCATCAGGCACATTTAATGTCATCCAGATGTCACATGTGATGAATTCGTGTCACAGTTGTGTGCACAAGTGGAAGAACAAACATCTGAGTGTGAAATCACATCAACGAAGGCCATGAGGAGGAGGTGACGTGATTGTGAAGGAAAAGGGAGCGGTTTTGGCAATCAAATCATGGGGGAAATAGATCGTAACTTTCCAAGAGCAGTTGAATCAATTCAATGGATCGAAGGAAGGTTAAAGGGTGAATATTGCAATGGAAGAGTGGTTGGTTAGTAGATTGTGGAGGCGACATTTGGAGTTGGGAAGGCTAGAAAAGTGCAAGACGTGCAAGCCGAGATTCAAAGGGCCTTTGCACCTTTGTCAATAATTATATTAGCTTACTCTGTAATCCATGACTCTAATCAAAAGTTTGGTATTTTCATTGTTCATTGCTGTAACAGAAAGAGTTTTTAATGTGGTTGAATATTTAATAAACAAATATTGAATACTATGTTCTGTGATATGAATATATTGCCTCTGTTACCAAACATTTACATTGTTTCCATATGGATTCGTTATGTAGTCTGAGGATGTAGTTCAATGTTGTAATAATTAAAAGTGTTGCAACCTGTAATGAATTCATAAGGTGGTATCAAAGCTTGTTTCACTTTGGGTGTTACGTGTTTTCCTATAGTGGGTTGGAAGAATACCCTAAAACTTTGGTGGTGTAACAACATTTCGAAGTGTTGTAGTGCAAGTGTGAATCAACTTCTAGAATGGGTTGTGGATGGTATTTAGGTATAAAATTACCAAGATACTTGTGAAGATGTCACCAAGAAGGAGAGGAACAATGCGTGGAGGTGTCAAAAACCAAGATCTGGAAGATCTCCAGAAAATAGTAGAGTAGTTGGAACACAGTGGCGATGGGAATGTTGAGATAGCTTCAAGACCTGAAGATGAAGTTGAAGCTGAACAAAAATATGAAAATGGAGACATGACATTGCATTTGATATTGTACTTGAGCAATAGAGGTAGTGCGAAGGTGGAAGTGTGATGCTATGATGGAAGCCTGAAGGCTAAAAATCTCATATACTAGCTTGGAGAGCTTGAGAGGTATTTTAAATATGAAAATGTTTGAGACCCTAATAGAATTTGTTTTGCAGTCATGAAGATGAAAGGAAATACAACCCTTTGGTGGGACATGTTGTAGAGAGATAGGAGTGATCTTGGACTAGAAAGAATTAGAACTTGGAAGAATATGGTGTGCAAGGTAAAGAAGAATTTTGTTTTTGTAGATTTTCAGCAAAACTTATGCAAACAAGTTCAGATTTTGACGTAGAAAGATGTGTCTATGTGTGAGTACATGGAAGAATTCTTCAGATTATCACTTAGGCCTAGTAGTAAAGAGCCAGAGTATCATTGTTTGGTTAGATATGTTAATTGATTGAAGTATTCGATCCAAGCTAAGTTGAGCACACAATATTTCCAAACTGTGATGAGGCTTACCAAATTGCCTTGAAGGTTGAGGAAAAGGTTGAAAGGAAAACTCAATAGAAGCTTAGAGTAGAAGGTATAAGAGGAAGAGGAAGAGTAAATAATACCAAATTAAATGAGAAGGAAGAAGAGGCTTCAAGTAGCCAAATCCCTGGAGGAAGTGGAGATGGTAGAGGTCGAGGATTCGCTAGAGGTAGGGGCAAGTTTGTAATAAGTTGTTATAGGTGTGGTGTTGAAGGTCATAAAGCATAGGAATGCCTTGACAAATAAGGAAGAAAAAGAGCTGATGTTAGGACACAAATTGTAGTGACAAATTAGGCATTAGTGGTTAGAGAAAATGTGGTTGTGATTCCACAAGAGGAAGGTGAAAATATGATGTTTCAAAGAGCCTTGTTGAGCCTGGAAAAAATGCTTGCAATAGAGCCTGAACAATGGAAGAAGGTTTTCAAAGCCAAGTGTAAAGTGCAAGGTAAGTGTTGTAACTGGACCATTGAAAGAGAAAGTACCAAAAATTTAGTCTCCATCGAGGTTAAACGGAAACTATATCTAAAATTTGAACCATATCCTAATCCCTAGAGAGTTTTGTGGTTGCAAAAGGGTCAGCAAGTAACCATGATATAGCAATATCCCTTGAATTTGCAGATTGGAGAGTTTAAAGAGCAAGTAATGTGTGACGTTGTACACATGGATGCATGTCATATTTTTCTTGGGAGACCTTGGTTATTTGGTTGGGAAGTGTCTCATGATGGCAGAGCAAACATTTATAAGTCTGTGCAAAATGGGCAATATTATATATCAACACACATGCATGAATAAAATGGGAGTTGCAGCAAGTAAGTGAAGTGTTGTAACAATAGCATATTACTATGCTCAACCAAAGAGTTTTTAAAGGTATAGAAACATAATCGGTACTATTTGGCTCTCTTGCCAAGATAATTCCAAAAGGCTGAAATAGGGAGTGATGTTCCACTCCTTGAAAGAGTTAAAACTATGCTAAAAGAGTTTAAAGAGATTGTGGGAGAGGAAATACTTAACATATTTCCTCCCTTATGCAAAATTTTGCACCAAATCAATCTTATCCTAGGATCAAGTTTTCCAAACAAAGCACCACATAGAATGATTCTAGTAGAGAATGAAGACTTGAATCATAAATTTTAAGAATTGCTTGACCATGGATTGATTCGTGAAAGTTTAAGCCCTTGTGAAATACCAACAATACTGACACTGAAGAAGATATGAGAATGGTGAATGTGTGTTGACTCACGCACCATAAACAAGATCACCATCAAGTATAGATTTCCATTTCCAAGAATGGATGACCTTATGCCATGCTCAAGTGGTGTAGAGTATTTCACAAAGATTGACTTGAAAAGTGGCTATCATCAAATTCATATCAGAGCAGGGGATGAATGGAAAAGAGTGTTTAAGATAAAGGATGGCTTGTGATGCCATTTTGGTAGACAAATGCACCTAGTGCATTCAAGTGGTTGATGAATGAAGTGTTGAAGTCGTTCTTGGGTAAGTTTGTAGTTGTTTAACTTTGTCAAGCTAGGAGTAACTCAGAATGTAATTGTTGCATTTGCATTAAGATAGAACGTAGATATATACATGGAGAGGGAGACTATTCGGTTTCAGTGATCTAGACTTATGCGGGAATGCAACAAAACAAATATATACACATAAACATAGAGATGCATAAAAAATTAAACTTCATTTAATTAATATGAAAGAACTAAAATATGCTTACATACAGAAATGGAAATAAACTAGCTCGAGCAATGGTAGCTTATCTCTGAGAAGAGATGTGGTGGCTACATGCCTATAAACTATGTTGCAATGAGGCTCAAAGGCCTATTTATTATTGAGTAACAATGGAAAACCCTAAACATCCAAAAACTTAAGCCTAGGAGATTAAGCGCCAAAGCTGTGGGCCCTGTTTGGGTAAATTGGTACATCAACTTCCCGAGGTCGTAACTTTGGCAAACGATCTTCGTTTGGATATCATAATACCTCATTTCAAATATCTCAAATAGGAGGTTGAAAAAAATAAGAAGGCCAAGTTGGGACTTTTCCATTCTCTCTGCTTTCCTTTGAAATGTCTTTCAGTCCCTCAAAATAGCTCTAGATGTTTAAGACCCGAAAAACTGCCAAAAATACTAATTTGTGCTACAATTAAGGAAACTCATTCGTTTGTTTGTGCAGCTTCATGTTCTTTTTGAGTTGTTGCTTCAACACATGAAAATCCTTCTTTGTTCCATCTTCTGCCTTCCCGCGATCTTCATGTCATGCTGTCACTTCATAGCCAAAGTCTCCAAAGTTGCTTTCATCATCAATCGACCTGCTTGAGTTTGTAACCTTGTTCTGCCTCCATGTTGTTAACAATCCTCCTCTTGCATTCGTTGCATTTGTTATGATGTCTTCAGCCGTTGTTCATGATACTGCTCGATGCAATGCTCCTACTGTTGTATCTTGATGTCCTTGTCTACGAACAACTTGATGTCTTCATGGGTAGGCAAGTCCATGGACACTTGATCGACTATATCCCCAAGTGTTCTCTGAATGGTGTCTTCGTCTCTGCTCTCTTGGAAACCATTGTACCTATATTGATGAGAGGCAGATGAATGCCTGGGATACTTGGAGACATGGCAACACTCATGACAAGCAATCAGTCAATCGAAAACCAAAATGAACATGAGAACTGACTTGCAACATACCTGGGTGCATGATCATGAAGGTTGCGCAATTTTAGTCGGGAGGTCGAGAGACCGACCGCCAAGACTGCATAAGGCATAATCTAGGATTTTGGGAGATTAGCTTACTGCTGGAACTATGCAAAGCATATTCCAATCTGGCTTCTGACTATTGGGATTGTGCAATGCGTAATTCGAGCTAGGAAGGACTGCTAGCCTAGGGACATATTTGTGCAATATCTTGGGCCAAGCAGCCACTGTCCTCCAGAAATGCACAAAATAATCCTAAAGGCTAGTGTCAGGTGGGAATGCAAAAATTTGGAGAGGAAGATGAGCCTTCATTCTCTAGATTATGCACTGCAGCCTTGGTGAAGGCAGAGTCCAGAACAAGGTTGTCCCGATTCGCCGACGGGAAACTGAAAGAAACTAAGACAATAAATGCATGGTGACACTAATTGATAGCAAAAGTGATTGACAGTGCATGCAAAATATGAATGAAAGATTCAGAAAACAGATCAACATGCATGTGGGTGAGGCAGTTTGCTGGTTGGGGAAACATCCATGCAAAACATAAGTTTCATGCATGCGACAACAATGAGATAGAAACGAAAATTGAAATAGAGCTAGGACAAGCTAGTATATATGTAAACAACAACAAGTGTTCAAAGAAATCAAGCAAACAATACTCCCACAAGAGAAAACACAAAAAGCGACATAAATACAACATAAGCCATGGGAAGCGAGCTTACCCCAAAACAACCGAGTTGAATGTGACGATTACTCTTATATGTGATGTGGGATGTCAGAAATGTAAGGTTGATGTAAGGAATGAGCTATTCAATATCTGATTGATGAGTTTTGATAACATTGAGGTTGTGACGTGCATGCCATGAATCTAGGGGAAGCAACACTTGGTGGGAGGTTTTGGAATTGCTCCTTGCATGTAACCTCCAAGTACTAAACATAAGTCCCTAAAACAAGGGATGCCTTTGCGTGTTGCCTTGGGAGAAGTAACCCATGCATGCAATTCTGCTTTTCTCAGTCCTGGAGGGAACCAGTCAACTCAGTTGCACATGAAACGGACTTCTCAATTGTTGGAGAAAAATGCGCATTTTTGAATGGGAGCTAGGTTGGCTGCCTAGGAGATTTGCACAATTTATGGGCAGAGCAGCTTACTGTTGCCCATATTTGCACAAATTCTAGGTTGAGCAACCTTGCTAGGGAAATTTGTGCAAATCCTTATGGGAGTATTGGCAGGCAGGATTGCACAATCCTGGGGCCTAGTAGGCTACCAGCGAGGATTGCACAATTTCTATAGGGCAGGCTGGTTGCCTTCCAGAAATGCACAATTTTCAAGGGGAAGCTGCTCCTGTAGCTGGACCATGTCCGGGTGAACAACCTTTGAGGGGAATGGATCAAGCTATGATCGACAGGCTACCTTTGTGCAAGAAAGACAATGAATCTTGTGAACATGACGAAGCAAGGTAAGCTGCTATGAAGGTTGGAAGGAAGGCTTCAAAATGAGGCTAAGGAAAAATTTTGGAGGGTGGTTGTAGCTGCTACAACATATTATTAAGATGCCTTGAAAAATATGAAGCAGAAAAGGTTTTGCAGTACTCCATGATGGACCAGCTGGTGGACATTTTGGAGGAGATACTACTGCACATAAGATCCTCCATGTTGGGTACTATTGGCCAACCTTGTTCAAAGATACCCATGAATATGTGAGGAAATGAAAACTATGTCAAATTGCTACTGGAAGACAACGAAAACCTGCCTTATTGTTGCAACGAGTCAACATTGAAAAACCTTTTAAACAATGAGGATTGGATATCACACGTTACATTGTTCCTCATTCTTCAAAGCAACATAAGTATATCCTTACAACTACATACTATTTTACTAAGTGGGTGGAAGCAATTCCACTAAAGGTATCCAATTCTAATGCTATAATTGAATTCATTGATCTATTCATTATTACTAGATTTGGCGTACCAACTGCACTTATGTTTGATAATGCATCTCACTTTTCAAGAAATAATATGACTAAATTTTCTCTTAAGAGGGGTTTTAAACTTAAGTACTCTGCTAAATACTACCCTCAAGGAAATGGTGTAGCAGAATCAACCAACAATAACCTTATAAGGATTATTAAATTAACTGTTAATTAGAGCCAAAAGAATTGGCATAAATATTTGGCATTTTCTCTATGGGCAGATCGGATAACCTAGAAGGCCTCAATAGGCACTTCTCCATTCAATCTAGTATATGGGAAAGAAGCTATCATCCCTTCAAATCTAGCCCTTCCCTCATTATCCCTAGTCCAATTCATTGAAGAAACACCTTCTTATTCTTTACAACAAAGACAATCTCACATTCTTAAACTAGAAGAAGAAAGGGAGAAAGCCAAACTTACACACGCCCACCATCAATAGCTAGTCAAATCTTCCTTCGATGCAAGTTCTGTTTCCACAAAATATTTTCAAATTGGAGATATCATCCTTAAATGGGACAAGGCACATGAGGAAAAAGGAAATCATACTAAATTCCAGAAAATGTGGCTTGGACCATTTCAAATTGTTGAACAAGTAGGTCCATCAACATTCATATTGCAAGATTTATCAAGAAAGAGAGAGTCTCTTCCTGTCAATGGGCTTATTTTGAAAAAATTATTTTCTTAGAAGATTACAAATTCAACTGTAACATTATTTCATTTACTTTTTGTGTTTTCTTAGAAAAATAATGTTAAATAGCATCACTTTTGGCTTCACAAATAAAATCTCTTCAAATATTTTTGATCTTTCGCCTTGAAAGTAGGAATACTTAAGGAAATGATCACAACATTTGAAAATTAGCTAAGTATCATAAAAGTCTGAAATTTTATTTTCCATTGAAGTTGTAAATTCTTTGAAAACCTCAACTTTATAAAATCATTTTATTCTATTATCAGTCAAGAAAGGTTATTTTTAACAAAGTAAAGGCTATTTACAACTAAGCATCTCCAACTCTAAAATTTTCATCCAAAACCCTGAAGGAGTCAATTATTCTCCCCATCCATTAACTTTACTATTTTTAGAGTGTAATTAAAAAGTATATTAACGTTAAAAGGTAAGGGGTCTCATCACGAGCCTACTTACCATATTCATAGGGAAATAATAGGTTGACATTACCAACACTGAATACCAAAACAGGGTAATGGCTTATGATTATTTTAATCATAAGACAACAGGTCTCATCACGAGCGAGCTTGTTCAGTTCAATTACAACAAGTGAATGGCATTGTCACTTTCTAGTCACCAAAACAAGACAATGGCTTTAAGGTAATAAAAAAATTGTTAAAAGAAAAGTAAAAAAAGAAAAAGTAAAATAAAGTATATATACACTTTTGAAATTATCTCTAAAGATTGCACTCTTATATGGATGGGATTCTTAATCATTGATGGTTAAAAGGTAACCCTATCAAGGCTATGAACACATGCTAGAAGCAGTGGCTCTACCACTTGTGATAAATGAGTATATTAAAAATGCTAAGTTGTAAAAGCCCCCTAATTTATATTTACAACTAATTAAGGACTAATATAGACAACAAGGATTTTCATCTATAAGAGGATATAAAAAGAATTATAATTAAGTGAGTTTTTAATGTTAAGAGTAATGTTACTTATCTAAATATTTTCAAAATTAGTCCTCGTTTCCCTAACTATTTTTACTTCGAAAAGTTTTAGAAATTTCACTATTATCAGAGATAATTGATTCTTCGAGTGAATCGCTAATTTTTGTGCTATGCAACAACCCCCCATTTATTTTACATAAATGACTTAGGATATTATTGTATAAATAAATAGGGACCCTTAACAAATTAAAAAACATAGGAATATAGTTTAGTATAGGGTTTTTGTTAAAAATAAATTTGATTTTTAATAAAAAAATCCTCATTAAAGCTTGAATGACTTGAATAAGGCTTACCTTAAATAAAACCAACAATTTTGCATGTCACAAAGTTTCAAAGAAACAAAGTTTTATTTACCCTTTCGAAACTGGTGATTACAATAAAAGATAGCCCTCGGGAACCAAAACTATCTATTCCTTAAAAAGCTGAAGCATTGATGAAATTCCTTCACGGTGGAAATTCCCCACATCACAATCTTATAACAAAAGCGATATATCATAAGACCGAGGAACTATTGCGAAATGTGATAAGCTATCGAAATCGACAAAAAAATAAAACACACTCTTTAAAAATATCGCGTCCTGATAAATCATAAGAGTATAAGCATGCTCCCCAATTGTATCATTCCCAATTCCCCCAATTACGATAGAGCTATTTCTTAAAGAATGCGCCTAAGGAAAATCATATAGCTAAAAACAAAATCCACTCTTAATAATAATCCCATAGGCCTGCTACAATGCCACGTCACTTCTTGCAATTTCGCAAATCGGTCAAAAATATTTCGCCCATATCCATTCTCTGCTACTCCCAAAACCTCTGATTGCAATATTGTGATATTGCAACTATCGCAAGCGCACATCTCTCATACTTAATAAGCTGATACAATGATATCGCTATTGCATATTGGTGGAGTACTTGAAGATAAGTTTTATTTACCGTTTTAAAAGATTTTGCGATGCGATAAATTAATGAATGATAAATAACCACACGAAGCCATGATCTCGGTTATTAAACGATTCTAACAGTATTTATGATTTCAAAGCCCAAGGATATTTTATGGCTTGTTCGGATTGATTCGCATTTAAACTTCCCTTTCTGTTATTTCAAAGCCTTATGTGTTTTTATGCTTCCCTGTTGAACTCCTATTGCTCTTCATTCCTCTGTATTCTCAATTTATAGGTTTCGCCTGAGAAAAATTTACGTAACAGGATGACTAAGTCAAAGAAAGGAAAGAAACCTAGCGAAGCCACACAATATTCTACATATGATGTAATAGAAATGCCCCCACAATTCTCAGACACGACATGCACTATTGGTAATGGTACTTCCTCATGGGAAACCATGTACCAGTTGTTGGAGATCGAGGGTCCAAGGATAATTCAATGTAAAGCAACAACAAATGCTACTACCTCTTCTGAAGCCTCCCACTTTGAAGTTGCAAGTTCTTTCCTCCACAGAATTTCTGCTAGACCCAATATTTTACCATACACTGATATGGTAAAATGGATAATAGACAATATTAACATTGCCGACCGAGCATTCCATACTTCAAGGTGAATAGTTCTTGGGTCCTTCATAGCAGAAGACTTGAAGAGCATGTATCATATACCTAACCCACATAATGTGTACACTAAAGCCTTCCTCGAGCATTTCGTAGCCAAGAATGAGGAACCATCAGACCCAATTAAGCAATGGAAGTCCACTTCAAACAAGCACAAATATGAGAAATTGAGTATGTATTCTATATCATCTCTTGCTGCTCCCTACTCTTATATCATAGATATGATGTGTAGATTGTTTGGATATGCCAATACCACCCAGTTCTCTGTTGAGTGGGTTCCCCTAATTGATGCAACAGTAAATTCTTTTATAATGGACCGTGGCAATATCTTGTCTAAAAACCTTGCCTTACAAATTCAGGAATATAGACAACACTAATATGTCACCTCTAGAATAGTCCCACCATTTTTTATGAGTGCCTACATTATGGATGCAGTGTGTTTCACTACCAGTTTCCTAACTATGGAATGGAAATGGACTATTCAAGATCCTACCCCCATTCATATACATCACAAAATCCCATGGGAATCCAATTTCCAAACCCATTTCTACAAAATATTCCAAGGAGATATGCTACCCATCCACTGAGTTGTTTTTGACAAGAGGGCCCCAAGGTTATCTGATGAGGCCAAAATTGATTTAATACAAATATGCAGGTGGTTTAGGGAAGAATTGTTTACTTATGTCCGAGTCCTTGGAAGCATACCACATCCCCATGTTCTCCCATGGTATGTACCAGATAAACTACTTGCTAGATAATTTTCTTACCAAACTGTAGGGATGGGATATCCAAAACCATAAAAGAATCTAAAAAGTCTCTTTGGCCTTCCTTTCCCATCCAATGTGGTGTTTATGCATTACATGATTTCAATCATGCTGCACTCGAAATCGATCACATTACATATTTAAAACTTGCCACCATTCCTGGTAGACTGTTTAACCCCAATAAGGTTGCACAAAACTTCACTGCTTCAGTAAAAATAATATAGTTCAGCCATGAGGATGATGATTTTGACGACTTGTTTGAGTCAGCTGAGTTGTTTTCACAAAGGCAACATTTGGCTACTCTGAGATTGGACCCCAAAGAGTTAGCCCAATTCCACCAGTATGGGAGGAAAAGGTTACAAAAGGTCCCTTTGGATCTGTTAGAAATCCCTCAGTCAGATGTTCAAAAGGAATAGAGCTCAAGCCAAAACTTAGAAAAGGGATTAGAACATAGTTCTGAGCATAATTTAGAGGAGAAATCAGAACAAGGTTCCAAAAAAACTTCAGAGTAGAAATCAACACAAAGATCAGAGCATAACTTAGAGAACAAGTCACCGAAGAGACCAGAAAACAACCTAGAGAAGAGTCCATAAAAGGACACTGGGAAGGAATCCGAAAAGGTCTCAAAGGAGAAAGAATTCGAAGATATTTCCCCTAAAGTTCATACAGAGGAATCCCCTCTAAAAAATCAATTGGATGAGGCATGGAAACAATTTGACCAACAACTAAGAGGACAACAAGGGGAAAAATATGTTGAAATGGAAACAACATTTAACACACCCCAAAACACTAGACAAAGCTCGCTCACTGGAAGGGCTACTGACAAAGCTGCTACCACAGAAGAAGTTGAGATCATCCCAGCCTTTCCTTCAATCGAAATCGTTCTCAGAGTGGAGAAATTCCCCCCTCTTAATGTTTTTTTACAGTTCCAAGGATTGGGATGTAGTAAAAAGACAGAGGTAAAGGAGGAAAACATAATCATCGTCAACAATAATTCTTGATAATGAATCCATGGATGTAGTATGGAAGGACACCCCCATGGATCCTTCATACAATTTGACAAAACTATCACAGCTTGTAGGTGCTTATGCATCTGTTACTATTGACAAAGTAGTGGAAGTCAAATAATTGGTAAGAGAGAAGGAAGGGAGAATACAACAGCTATAGCAACAGTTGGGAGAAGAGAGACAGAGTGTTGACCATCAAGTGAAGACATAAATGGCCCAATTGCAACAGATATTTGACCAATTGAAGCTTCAATATCAAGCATAAACAAGTGCCAAAGATATTCAAATACAACAACTGCAGTTGTCTATGGATCAATTGAAAGATAATCCTAAGGTTAAGGATTTTATAAAAGAAGCATTAGACCTCAATTCTCTATTATCTAAGTAACAAGCGACATTCTATGAGAAGCTATCGATCATCAATCCAATATGCAAGAAATGTGATTCACCGATGAATCAACCATCCGATCCGAGGATCACTTTTAATGAGATTGATGATAAGATTTCAGGATACATAACATGGCAGGATACTCCGAAGAGCAGAGAAACAGATCTTCCCAGGATGGAGGAATCTCATAAAGAGATCCTCTTTACCGATTGGGATATTCCACTAAAGAAAGCAGAAAGAGAAGTTTCAAGAGGCACTAATGTTGCAAATAATATCATTGAAACCATTAATTATAATTTTCACAATGCTAATTTGATACAGGAATTCCCACCTTGGAGTCTCCCCGATATCAGAGCCCTAGAAACACACTGGGAAGAAAGTTCCAGAGCAAGAGAAGAAGCGATTAAACAACTAAAAAAACTTGACTGGGAAGTATATTGGAGACATCTAGTGAAGCCACACAGTCAGTGGCTAATGCTACACTGCCTCGTTGACTCATCCATGCACATGCTTCCTACTCTCGCAGATGCAGTGTATACAAAACATCTGCACATGAGGACAGGTCAACTTGTTGAAGTCGAGTTGATGATGGATATCTATGAGCTCAGACAATGAATGAAGGAATAGACACCATTACAACCCTCAGCTCATCATTTCAATAATTTCTATTTTATGTAATTTCGTCACTCATTTTAAGGAGAGTTGTTTAAACCTCCTAAGAAATTCATGTAATATCTATTTTTGTACTTTATTTTTATTATATAAACCGTTTCATGTATTTGAAGAAAGGGTCCCCAATTTTATAAAGAAACACTTTAAAATCTTGCTCTTCTATACTTTTAAAGTTTATCCTAGTAGAATGACTCGATTAGAGTCCTGATGTTTTGTGAAGGCTTTTGGAAGCTTGCACTTTTGGAAATCATCTTAATGAAAAATATTGAACTAGAGCTATTTATTTCATGAGCAAGGTTATATGCATTGACTACTTCTATTATTGTGTATCTATTTGTTTATGAATTGATAGCCATTTCTCTTTATATTATTTATCATATGTATCTCTTGTCATGCAGTTCTATATTCATTCACTTCTGAATATGCTTGGATTGTTATCTTTAATACATTGATGAGCAAATGTTTGAACGATATGTGATGTGGTATATGTTTAACAATTATTTTGATTAACTATTTAATCAAAATAATTATTTTAAAGGATTTTCATTTATGTTAGTGTTTGATTGATCTTCATTATCATAGACTAAAGATAATCATTGTAGATTGTATAAGTATAAGTAAAATCTTGGTTCATATATGGATAGGTTAAATATATATGTATTTCAGTTGAGAACCACCCCATCTATCACTTAGTTTTTGGTAATCAACACCCTATCCATCCTCTCACATTTTTATTTGGAAACTGATCCCATTATATCGAGTGAAAGCCACTAATCCAAATGGATAAGAGACATTATTCAATTCCCCGACCGAATGGTTTTCGCCCATGTCCATGCAACATATATTTTAAGCAATCAAAATTTTGAATTTCTAGATTTGGATGCAAAGAGGAGCATCCAAAGAACATTAAAATAAGCTCTTAAGATCTGTGATTTCTTTGCATCCAAAGAGTATTAAACTGAGCTCTAAAGATCCGCGATCGTTATGGCATGAATGCATTTCCATTGGCAAGGCCAAGGAGAGGCTATGTGAAGTTGTGACTAAATTGGGGGCACAAGGAGAGGATATGTGAACCTGTGACCAAATTGGGGGCACATTTGCTCATTGGGGGAAGCTATGGGCATGGTGGTTTTATGAGGTTGTTATTTACTATAATTTTGTTGTTGTATCCATTCAAAGAATAAATTTGTAGAGTCATGTGTGTAATTGTGTGATTTACTATTTGCAGAGCAATCACGGGCAACTTGCACCAATATACTAGGTAGAAAACTTGTAGCCAACATGATGCAAATCAGATAGCTTACACATATGCAACTCTAAACTTTGAGAAATGTTCAAGGATACCTTGGTAAAATAAATGCAATACCATTGAAACTGCAAATTACTACATGGTGGCAATGGTAGTATGATTTATGCATGGAGAGTGATGTGGGTTCCAGACCTGCCAAATGGTTTGCTTTGTATGTCATTGTTGCCAAGGCAAACTAGAAAATTTGGTAAATGACTACAGAAGCCATTTTCTATTTTTAATCACTGAGATATTTATTCAATGTTGATAGCTTTTTCCCATCAAACAACTTGCAAATCAAATTTCATCATTCAATTGCAAAAGTTTAGTGCATCTTTATGTTTAGAAAGTAATCTATCTACAGTACAATGTTCTTTACCTAGAAAAAAAACTAACCTTCAAGGGCATTGAAATAATAAAATTTGTTGCTTCTTGTAAGAGTTAGTGTTGTAAGAACTGCTTTACCATTAAAATAAGAATTCCTGTTTCAAAGAATGATGCCATATAATGCATCTTAGGGCTTAGCTTAATGCATACTAATTTGACCTTACTTTGGAGTTTGTGATTCAACCTAATTCTTGGATGTTAGATGATGCATTTTGGTGTTAGAGGGTGGATCGATTGAGTAGTTAACTAACCTATTAATGCATTTTTGTGTGAGAAGGTGGAATGATTGAGTAGTTAAGTATTGACGATTTTTACTAGTCAAATTAGACCAACTAATGTGATCTTGGTTAGTTCCACAATAACCAATTGTATGCAAAATAAGCTAGGAAATGCAAAATAACTAACTTCTCTAGAGTTGCTATGGGTGATTCCAAGCAATGAGGGAGCTTGTAGCAACTCCCACTTCCTTCCACCTGTGGATATTTGAGGTTCATTGTTTTTAAACCATTCACATTTCACAGTCTGAAAATGGATTTATATTGATTTTTTAGTACTTGTCCCATGTCCAATGGATTTTTGACCAAGCAACCACAATACACAACGCATTTTCAACAGTTTGGCTTGGGGTATGGTGAATTTTCATATTTTTTTCTCAAATTCAAGTCCATAAAAGGGATTTGCTATACTCACTAATATAGTTGGTTGAATTGAACCCATTAGATTTTAAATAAATAAATTTATATATAATAAAAAATAAAAAATTAATTACTAATCTTAAACTATAAAAGAGCGTCAAATCTTTTTTGGTCAAACACAACTAATAGTCAACTAAAAAATTTGAATGCTAGACATATATAATAATCATTTTCAATAATTATGAGCAATGTAGCCCTTGTTCAAATGTTGTGGTTGATTCATACATTTAAAAGTTCAATAATTAAACTCAGTGGCAGGAAACACTAGCTATGTGGCCTTGTTAAATAGGTCACATTAGCAAAATATAAAAAACAAACCACATTCTCAAAATATAAAAGTAATTATGAATTGGGATCTTATTTCAGAAAGGAAAATAATGAAGATGTACTATAATAGAGGTGATTCTTCTTAATAAGAGAAGTTTCAATAATTAAGATAGTTTGGTATTTGTTAGACGTGAGGAAATTTGGTACTTGTTAGAAATGAGGATTTGAAACTTGTTCTCCAACATACATTATATCACAATGAGCTGCACCCTAAAAAAATACTATAATTTAAATATATTTTATTATTTAATTTTTTAATAAAGTAAAATAATAAATTATTCATAAAAGATTTTTTTTGATTATAAAATGAAATATTCGTTTCCAAATGAAAGTGGATAATTAGCAGATCTTTAACTTTTTATATTTACAATTAGATTGAATTTATTATGGAACTAGCCTAAGTTGGAATAAAAAAATTAGTTGTTTTAATGGATGATAATCTATTAGGGAAAATTACAGTTTGATGTGGAAAAAGTTCATCAACGTGATGGTCATGATCTACATCGTCTATGACTATTAATGCTTTAGATGATGATTGATAATTCATGATGATTGATAACAACATTCGTAACTCTGCTTATTTCCTCACTTGATACATTCGACATCTGAAGTAGTTTTTTCCTGCAACGGAATTAAATGATTACCTACATGATCTTTAACATCAGATAAGAGAAATGAACTACTATAATCTAATGTTTTCCTATTGAAGAATTATGTGGCCAACGTGGTCTTTGGCTAATCCCACGATCCCCAAGATCTGAGTTTTTCCACTCTATGGTTGCCACAAAAGAAAAAAATAAAAAAAAATTCCCCCTTCTCATCCAGACTGGTTGGATATTTAACTATGTCGTGGATATTTAACTATGTCGTGGGCTAAGGCTACATTTTTCACCTTTTGTAAGACCTCATCAACCACGTTCTCTAATATCTTCCCCTCATCGCTGGTTATGCACATGAACATAAATAAAAATAATGATAAAAAGAAGTTTCTTATGCAACTACATGTAACATAATATAATATAATAACCAGAGGGAATGGGATTTTGATTTCTCACCCATTACACACTTTCAGCTCAAAATTTCTTCTCTTTGCAAGTTCACGAAGAGCATATCTCTACTTTTGAATCTTGTTGCGATCGTGCAACAGACTCTGATGGTAATAGTTGGTTTTCCTTGCGAGTTCATCTAACACTTCAATATAAGCTCTCTTTCTGCCCCGGGTCTATCAAAGAAATTATAGGGCAAAGGAGAGGAGTTTATGCCTCAACAAAAAACTTACGGAAATTAAATTCTTTAGTTGCGGTGAGCAAATCGCAACAACCCAAAAAATGACTCACATAGAACTGAGTAAAAGAGAGTGGTTGCGGTAAAACTAGATGTGAAAGTTTAAATCAATATCTCAAAAAAACATACTTTATTAAATAATGAAAATATATTCGCTTGATAAATGGAGGCGGCATTTCCAAGTAAAACAAAATCTTACTCCGATTACACTTCACTAGGGTTTGCAGAGTAATTCTTTGTAAAACTATGTAAGAAATTATTTTCATAGGCGCAACAATATTTTAGACTCTCTCTACTATGAAAAATACTTTGACATTCATATTTATCTAAACATACATTTTTTATTCATTAATTTTTTATTTAAGAGAAAATCATTAAGACACATGATGGAGATTATACAAAATGAATGATTTTTTGAACCTGCACAGGTTGGGAATTGCAAGTAATAGTTGCGGAGTGAATGCTTTACCATACATATTTACAGAGAATGTATTAAATACCCTTTTGACTTTAATTATATGATGTGTGTTTAACCGGGTGGTTGAGATTAATTTTCCAACACTCCCACTAAATTACAACTGCCGCTATTGACAGAGATAAACAAAAATTTAACATGCCAATGGTGTTACAATATTCCAACACATAGGAAATAATTAAGTATAACTTGGTCTAGTGTATAATTAGGTAAAGTGTGTTTCTTTTGTATTTACATTTCATAAATTACAAAATGTGACCGTCATGATATGTTGTAGACATGAAGTGATCTCAGAGTTCATTCTCTTATCAAATAATTAATTATAACTTGGTCTAGTGTATAATTAAGTAAAGTGTGTTTCTTTTGTATTTACGTTTCATAACTTACAAAATCTCAGGGTCATGATATGTTCTATACATGAAGTGATCTCGTAGTTCATTCTCTTATCATTATTACTCACACTTGATATGTGGCTTAACACCTGATTAGTCCATGATCTCTATTTAAAGACGATAGAGGGTCAATGTTACTTGACCTTTTATGACATAATCTTATGTAATTTTTATTTATTTTACGCTAATAAATTTCCTGTAGTAGCATTATTGGCTCATGTAGTTGACTTTTTCCTAAGGGTTTTAACCACATCAAAAACACTGGTGTATTGATGTGCCATCATTTTGTGAGCAGTGTCCTTTGGTGTTCAACCACATATCTATCATTTGATAGTTGTCATAATTTGAGGAGAATCCACCAAATTCATGGTCTTGCAAAACTTGAATTCCCGATCATTAGGGATTGCACAGAATTGGAGTTGCCCGGTATTGAAACATTGATATCTCTTAGCTTCTTGCAAGCACATGGATGTGTGAAATTGAAGCACATAAGGATATTGGGGTAGTTGAAATTTGTTCGGAGTTGGAGGTGGAAGGCATCCAAAACTGCATGTCTGAGTGAGTTGAGTGAAAATAAATGTGTGAAGTTAACATACATTGAAGGGTGTTCCGACTTAGAAGAGATGGAAGGCATCCAATATTGTACTTGGTTGTGTATGATTAATGCTAGAGGATGTCCCAAATTGCAATTGGATGTGGGAGTAATGGAGCAACTGTGCCAAGGTTGTTGGGAGGCGGTATTTGAGTGACACGGTTAATTAATTAATTAACTAAGGGGCTCAGTGCTTGCACAACATTTTCATGGGTGTTGGAGGTAATATATGCGTTTTTTTATTTTTATTGACCCTATCAATGTATTGATAATTAGTATTTTAATGGGAGTATGTAATTACATTTTTCATTGTTTTATTTAACTAATAAATTTAATTAAACATTTAAAAAAAAATTATATTTAAATTAC
>APFE031575090.1:17631-125161 GCA_000404065.3 Pinus taeda | reverse complement strand
TATTTATGGTTATCACATCTCGGTATTTATGGTTATCTCTGTAATCTATTGCGTTCCTATTTAAATCTGGATCACAAGTAGAAATCAAGAATCTTCATTCTTCAAATCAAGGAGGTGATGTCTATGCATCAAGTCAAAAGGAGGGAATGAAGTTTTTTGCAACCCAAGAAATTTTGTATTTGCAAAATTCCTTCTATGAGTGATCACATCAATTTATTAGTAAAATTCTGCTACAATTTATCATGGTTTTATTGCATCTATATATCCTTGAATTTATGGTTTCACAAATTATGTGGGTTTTGTTTCACAAGGATGGCAATTATCTCTCCGTGGGGCCTCCAAGAGGGAATTGTCGTGTCTAGTTTTTCTATAGAATTTGATTTATGACATTTTTATATCCTCGAATTTATGGTTTCATAATTTATGTGGGTTTTTATATGCAAGGATGACAATTATCTCTTTGCGAGGTCTCCATGACGGAATTATATTTTCTAGTTTTTCTATGGACCCTATGTATCCTTTCCTCGTAGAGATGTTTGATTTGGCAATTTTGGTTTTAATTTGAAAGAAAAATAAATTATGCTAGTTTTGGTAGCATTTTGGGATTGACATGAATCCCCTTTGCAATGTACCATTGTGTTTTCCTTCAATGCTAACCTCGTAAGGCTCATTTTCTATTTCGATGTGGATTGTATTGATTGTAGATTCCACAATTTCCCACCATATTCTTTAGGATGTGATGTGGACACATTCTTTAGGATGTCATTTGGGCATTTGAGATTTCTTATGCCTCCTTTTAATATACATTATCTTCTAGTTTCTCTCCTCGTTTAAGTCTAGGTAGTGGTGTGGCTCTAGGCTTTTATTGTTTCTTTCCTTTTGTTGGGAACTATTGGTGGAAACTAGAGTGAAAATTCAGTCTTGAGAATGAATTGGAAGCACTTCGAGTCACGTTTACTAAACAAACCAAATACGCTGCTGTTACTTTTATGTGGATAATTTTGAATGTCAGATTATTCATATCGAGCAATGAGGTCATCTACGTTAACAGTGCCAAACCCAAGACACACATTGCAGGGCCCCCAACTAACAAAGGCAGCCTTTAATGGGTCTGGCTTCGTCACGTCCCTGGTTTCTTGCGAGCGTACGTTGCTTGCTTTTAACGCAACCAATATTTCCAACCCTATAGACCAATTAATACACCTGAAAGGCCCTCAAAGCATCGGCAATCGGACATCTATTTACCGGTCAATCTGTATAAGTAATTTTTTAATAGTGATGGAGATGTGCATGATGTGATCATCCATCTCGTTGTTTATATTGATGGTCATTGAAACGAGGCAGCATATCATGGCATGTCGTGTATCATATTCTATCCATTCCCCACACCATCTAATATTAATTTCCATTCAATGTCCTCATACGAAATAAAATACATAGCTCGATTGCTGATAAATACAAAATGGTGTATAACGTGGAATGGGTATCAATACTGTAACCATTAATGCCGTGTTATTTGAATTTGAAAACCCACTCAATGTTCAAGTTTGAACTTGTAAACCCGCCTGACAACGCTCGTATTTCATCTGAACCACATCAACCACAATTCATTATTGTCATGTTATTTGAATTTGAAAACCCGCTCAAAAAAATTTGAATTTGAAAACCTGCTAAAAAAATATTGAAATTTGAAGTTTGAGCTTGTAAACAAGCATTCCCATGTTTCATTTGAATGACATCACATTTCAGGCATTTTGGACGTTGGTTTTTGAAGGGAAACGATGCAGTGTTGAAATTGGAGCGACATATCAGCATAGATTCGACAACGAACACATTTATTCCTATAAACCATTTTGCAGCATGTTTGAAGGGAGTATCATCTTAACAGTCTATTAAACGTGGAGTTGATAGATTTTTCATGGTGTTTGCAGGTCAATAACCAACCATTCATGTGGGACATTGAATAACACCTCATCATGCAGGGACAATCTGCCATACTATCATGATCTGTCTTGTGATTTCATGGAAAGAACTAAGACCGAGGTTTTCTTTGTTAGCTGGAAAAATTTCTCACACACAGTGGACTCCCAATACAATTAATAATCCGCTGTTGTGATTTAATGTATAGAATCAGTTTGGGTTGCGAATGAAAAGTCATTATATTCAAAACCCTAAGAACTAGGATGATGGAAAGACAGGAGTATATGATGTTGAAATTGTAATTTCAACTACATAAGTATTTTACCTTGCGATGCGATGAGATCGCAGATCGCAAATCGCATGTAAGCTTGGAGCCTCCATTTGGTTCACTTGATTTCTGCGATTGCGATGGTGCGATGCGATCCGATCGCAAATCGCAAATCGCACCAATATAACAGTGTTCCATTTTTTCCTCCTGAAAATTGTGATTGTGTGATGCGATCGAATTAAAGTCAACAGTTGAAGTACAAGCCTGCAGAAAATAAATTTGACTTGAAGTGAAAGTTTCTTTACCGCCAGTTTTGTCCGTAAAATAGTAAATGCAATTTACTGTGGGTTCGTAAGTTTTGGTGAAGTCTTTAGTTTTACCATTTTCTATGAGCGGGAGTATGGGCACAAGTAAATGTTGGTAAAATCATTTAATTTTATTGTTTTTTATTTTCACGAGAGTATGGCATGTAAAACCATATATATATTCCTGAATTTGTTTTTGTTAAGTAAGATGAGAGTGCAGAAGCGCACCAACACAAGAGTATGAGATGTGTAGAATGCAGCAGTGTGTATGAAAAGATACACAGCAATGTAAATGTAATGTAAGTGAGAAATAGACACAACAGTGCGAAGTAAAAGAAGAAGAGCATGCAACAGCAGTGTATGTAATTTTTGTTTTTACAACAGTGAATGTAAATGAAAAATTTACACAGAGCAGTGTAAATCCTTTCAAAAAGAGACAGAGTAATCTCTTTTGAAATTTTTGGTGAATCCCTCTGGAAAAAGAGGATGAATTTTGTATCAATTTTTATTAATGAATAGAAATCCTTGGTGTGTGAAAACTCTGTTTGTTGCTCAGAAATTTTAATTTGTTTCCATTGTGTTAAAGATCCTGTGGAGAAAAACAGAGCATTGTCTCTGTGTGTGAGTTCAATTTGTTTTTGGGATTTTATCAGAAAAAATTCCCCAACAGTAGTATCAGAGCTAGTTCAGGCTCTTTGAAGGTGTCAAAGAAGCTGAAGAAAGTTTTTTTTGCTGAAGCAACTTCTCCAGCAGAGTGAAGTCTCAGACAAAAGAATCCACGTATTCCTCAAAGTTTTTGTGTTACTGCTGAAGAATAGTCAGTATTTTAAATACACAGTCAAGAATTTAGAAGCATAGCTGAGAATGCAAGGAATGGCTAGCACAAGCACTAGTATGGGTTTGTTTAATCCTCAGTTCCCACAGTTCAATGGGAAAAACTATGACTATTGGGCAATAAATATGAAAGCCCTATTTACCTGTCAAGATTTATGGGAAATAGTTCAAGATGGTTTTGAAGAACTAGCAGATGAGAATGAGTTTAATAGATTAACTCAGGGAGAGAAAGACCTATTGAATAGCAATAGGAAGAAGGACTCAAAAGCCCTTGTGTTTTTGTATCAAGCAATGTACAAGAGTGTGTTTCCAAGGATAGTAGCAGCTAAGACATCCAAAAAAGAATGGAAAACTCTCAAAACAGCCTATCAAGGCATGGAAAAAGTGAAGACAGCAAAACTACAATTGCTATGGAGAGATTTTGAGAATCTGAACATGAAAGAGTCAGACAATATTGACTCATTATTTACACATGTGATTGGTTTGGTCACACAAATGAGGACTCATGGAGAATTTCTTGAAGAAAGGAGGATTGTGGAGAAACTATTGAGGGTCAAGGCAGAGGAAACAAAAGACCCAAATGTCCTTTGGAAGAGGAAGAGGTCAAGGCAGAGGAAACAAAAGAGGTAGAGGCAGAAGCCAGAACAGAGGTGGAAGGAACAGTCCAGCAAATGCTCAAGAAAGAGGCAGCAATTCAGATGAGAACCAAGGCCATGGCAGCAGCCAACAAAGAGGACAACATCATGCTCAAGGACAAAGGTATGAAAAATCCAATGTCCAATGTTATTATTGTAAAAAATATGGGCATTATGCCAATTAATGTAAGAAGAAACAACATGATATGAACAATAGTTCTATTGCAAATATCACTAGAGAAAATATCAGCCAAACTAATGTTTTATTAGCTTGTAACATGGCTGAAACGAACAGTGAAGATATATGGTTTCTAGGTTCTGGTTGTAACAACCATATGACAGGAAACATAACCTTGTTTTCTGCTTTAGATCAAAGTGTGAAGTCACAAGTCACACTTGGGACTGATAGAAAAATTTCTGTTATGGGAAAAGGAGAAATAAAAATATTTACAAAGCAAGGAGAAAAGAAAACCATAGCAGATGTCTACTATGTCCCTGGAATGAGATGTAACCTCTTGAGTATTGGACAACTTGTCCATAAGGGGTACAATGTTTTCTTTAAGAATGATGTATGCACCATCATGGATATAGCACCCAGCAAAAGTTGTATTGCTGAAGTGAGGATGGCAAGGAACAGGATGTTCCCTCTCAGAATAAGAGCATATTTGAAAAACAAAGAAGAAATTGCAGCAGTTACCCAAGAGGCTCTCCAAAGCATACCAAAGAATGAAAATTGGTTATGGCATTTGAGATTTGGACATCTCAACTTTGGAGGTCTTAATTTGTTGAGCAGAAAAGGAATGGTAAGAGGATTACCATTGATAGAGAAACGAGATAGCCTTTATGAAGGTTGCATATTGGGAAAACAACACAGAGAAAGTTTTCCATCATGGAAAAGCATAAGGGCAAAAGAACCCTTAGAGATTGTCCACTCAGATGTATGTGGACCGATGCAAACTCCATCACTAGCAGGCAACCAATATTTTCTAACTTTTATTGATGATTTTACAAGAAAAACTTGGGTTTATTTTCTAAAGAATAAAAGTGAAGTGTTTGAAAAATTCCGAAATTTCAAAGCACTTGTCGAAAATCAAAGTGGGCTGCATATCAAAGTTCTGAGAACTGACAGAGGAGGTGAGTATATCTCCAAGGAATTCCTATGGTTTTGTAGAGAAAATGGAATTCATAAGCAATTCACAGCTAGATACACCCCACAGCAAAATGGAGTTGTTGAAAGGAAGAACAGGACCATTATGGATACGGCGAGGAGCATGTTGAAGGCAAAGCATTTTCCAAATGATTATTGGGCGGAAGCTGTAAATTGTGCAGCGTATATTTTGAATAGGTGTCCTACAAAAGCAGTAATGAATAAAGTGTCAGAAGAAGCATGGAGTGGAGAAAGCAAGGAGTCATCCACATGAAAGTTTTTGGATGTGTGGCCTATGCACACATTCAAGATCATCTAAGGAGGAAGTTGGACAGCAAAGGGGAGAAATGTATCTTCATTGGATACAGTGAGGAATCCAAAGCATACAGGTTGTATATCCCATCTACCAAGAAGTTTTTTGTGAGTAGAGATGTTCAATTCATTGAGGAGGAAGCTTGGGATGGAAGCATAGAGAAAACAGTGAATGTTAAAAATTGTTTGCCTCATGATGAAGATGATGAATAGGTGGCTGAAATGCATCCCCAAACGGCAGCGCCAACACAAGGGCAGCAAGCAACACCCTTGAGGAGAAATGGGAGTGCTTCTCCAAGCACACCACAAAGTGGAAATTCAAGTGCATCTTCAAGCACTTGCACATCAAATGAAAGAGGTAAGAAGTTCAGAAACTTGAGTGACATTTATGATGAAGGAATGAATTCCTTATTTGCCTTGTATTGTCATGTTGATGATCCTATTCATTTCAAAGATGCAATTAAAGATAAGAAATGGATAGAAGCTATGGATGAGTAAATGAATGCCATAGAAAGAAACAAGACATGGGATTTGGTTGAGCTACCAAAAGGTAAGGAAGTCATTGGAGTTAAATGGGTCTATAAAACCAAGAGTAATGCTGAAGGAAAAATTGAAAGACACAAGGCAAGGCTGGTTGTCAAGGGATACAAGCAGTAGTATGGGAGAGACTATGAGGAAACTTTCACACCGCTTGCAAGAATGGAAACCGTGAGAGCAGTGTTGTTCATAGCAGCACAAAACAAATCGAAAGTTTACCAAATGGACGTGAAGTCAGCATTCCTAAATGGAGTGTTAATGGAAGAGGTTTATATTGAGAAACCTCTAGGTTATGAGAAGAAAGGCGAAGAGCACAAAGTGTGCATATTGAAGAAAGCTCTTTATGGGCTGAAGCAAGCGCCAAGAGCGTGGTACAGTAGGATAGATTTCTATCTACTGGAAAATGAGTTTGACAAATGTGAGGGAGAACCCACTGTCTACATCAAAGAAAAGGATGGTAAGATTTTAATTATTGTGTTATATGTTGATGATGTGATTTTTACAAGTAATGATGATTACCTCATTGAAAATTTCAAAACAGTCATGAAAGAAGAATTTGAAATGACTGACATGGGTTTGCTGCGGTACTTCTTAGGAATAGAAGTAGATCAAAATGAAAATGGAATTTTTATCTCTCAAACAAAATATGTAAATGGAATGTTGGGCAGATTTAATATGCAAGAGTGCAAGGCAGCAATCACTCCCACAGTAATGGGATTAAAACTCAGCAAAGAGGACAGCAACAATGATTTTGATTCTAGCTTGTACAAGAGCATAGTTGGCAGCCTCATGTATTTAACTGCAACTAGGCCGGATATAATGTTTGATGTTAGTTTAATTTCCAAATTCATGGAGAGGCAAAAAGAAGCACATTGGCAAGCAGCAAAAAGAATTCTGAGGTATGTTAAAGGTACTAAGAGTTTTGGCATCTTATATAATGTCTCAGAATATTCAGATTTAGTTGGCTACACCGATAGTGATTGGGCTGGAAGTGTAGATGATCGAAAAAGCACTTTCGGTTATGTTTTTCACATGGGTTTAGGAGCCATTTCATGGGCTTCTAAGAAACAGCCCATTGTGGCATTGTCCACAGCAGAGGCAGAGTACGTGGCAGCTACAACAGCAGCATGTCAAGCAGTGTGGATGAGAAGGATGTTAAGATGCTTAGGCCAAGAGCAGGCAAAAGCAACGGTGATTTTTTGTGACAATAGCTCAGCTATTGCATTATCAAAGAATTCAATGTTTCATAAGAGAACGAAACACATTGACACAAGGTTTCACTACATTAAAGAATTGGTGAGGAATGGAGAAATTGTCTTAGAACATTGCAGGACTGGTTGCAAACATTTTGACAAATCCATTGGATCAGAAAAGCTTTGAATTTTTGAAGAAGTGTTTGGGTATGACTGATTGCCCAGCAGTTGAAATTAAAGGGGAATGTTGAAATTGTAATTTCAACTGCATAATTAAGCTTGGAGCCTCCATTTGCTTCACTTGATTTCTGCAATTGCGATGGTGCGATATGATCCGATCGCAAATCGCAAATCGCACCAAAACAGTAAATGCAATTTACTGTGGGTTGGTAAGTTTTGGCGAAGTCTTTAATTTTACCATTTTCTATGAGCGAGAGTATTGGCACAAGTAAAGGTTGGTAAAATCATTTAATTTTATTGTTTTTTATTTTCACGGGAGTATGACATGTAAAACCATATATATATTCATGAGTTTGTTTTTGTTAAGTAAGATGAGAGCACAAGAGTATGAGATGTGTAGAATGCAGCAGCCTGTATGAAAAGATACACAGCAGTGTAAATGTAATGTAAGTGAGAAATAGGCACAGCACTTCAAAGTAAAAGAAAAAGAGCATGTAGGAGCACTATATGTAATTTTTGTTTTTACAGCAGTGAATGTAAATGAGAAATTTACAGAGAGCAGTGTATCCTTTCAAAAGGAGACACAGTAATCTCTTTTGAAATTCTTGCTGAATCCCTCTCGAAAAAGAGGATGAATTTTGTATGAATTTTTATTAATGAATAGAAATCCTTGGTATGTGAAAACTCTGTAGAAATTTTAATTTGTTTCCGCTGTGTTAAAGATCCTGTGGAGAAAAACAGAACATTGTCTCTGTGTGTGAGTTCAATTTGTTTTTGGGATTTTATCAAAAAAAATTCCCAACATATGAGTGGTGGTAGCCCTAGTAATAATACCCATCACGTAGTGAGGTCCTCGGTTCCATATCTGGTTGTCGTGATGGGTTTGGTTGCAGTTGCCTTGTTCGTGCTGGTTTGGTCTATCAATAAACAATGCGATCACCACTAAGAGAGAAATACCGGAGGAAATCACAATAATAGCGCTGCTGCTATCGAACGTGGGGAGAAGAATACTGAAGTATGCATAGAATATACAGAGGCCAAAGTGATGGTGATTAGGGCGGGAGTTAAAAGGCCTACTTTCCTTGCAAGGCCTGCAATGTCTACAGCAGGAGATATGGAAAACACGGTTTGCCAATTTCTTGCAATTTAAATTGGCCATAAGGGGATTTACTTGCAGCACATCAAGTACCAAAGTAGTCTTGAAGTATATTTAGGAGATATTGGTGGAATGTTAGGCGTGCCATGTATAATATGAAATGTCGATATCATTATTGGTTTCCTACTTTTAATAAGATAGTACGATCACTTATGAACCTATCGGAATCCGTTCATCCAGTGATGTCGAGATTACGGAAGCTACTTATTTAATAGCTGAATTTTGTCGGGTAACCCTTAGATTTCAAAATATTCTGATTTAAATTTGTGTTATTTTTTCTAATTTCAAAAAAAATTAAATTAAACAATAACATTTTTAATAGCTTTTATTTAAAAAATAGTGTTAAGTTTTGGGTTGGACTATGCCTTAAATTTCTTTGTTTAGTTATTGTTAATTTAACAAATAAATTATGATAAATTTTCTTACTTACTATTAAAAAATAATGATATATTCAATTTGCCTAAATTATGATATATTCAATTTGCCTAAATTAGATAGTGATACTTTTGTTCATGGCATATAACTAATAAACCATTATGTATAATGATCACTTAAAAATAAATGTATCAAAATTTCATGATGTACAAAATTCCTCTCTAGGCACGCTATGAAAAATTTGCACTAACTTTTGTAATGACGAAACACATAACATTTTGAGCATTCAAACTTTGCTAAGCCATGCTATCAGGTTTCCTTTTGTAACGAGAATTTTTTTCTAAACATTTTTAGAACTTGGAGCACAATTTACATGACAGCAACTCAATCTTGGTTGTGTGGATATCGAATCATAGCCCATAACCTTTTAGGCCGGAAATCCTTACTCAATCATTACTCATTTAGAACTTTACAATAGAAGAGTAGAAAGATTGAATCCTAGGATTGCTAGCCATACAATATTATTCTTAACTCAGAAGCAGATGGCAATTGTAAACACAGAAACAGAAAGAAAGATTGAATCCTAGGATTGCTAGCCATACAATATTATTCTTAACTCAGAAGCAGATGGCAATTGTAAACACAGAAACAGAAGGCGTCAAATTCCTTGAAGATAACAATAGGAAACAAACAAAATTAATCTCTTAAATAAAGCAAAATTAATTGTTAAAATTAATTTAAAATGGTTGTATTCAAAACCAACTAAATATTAAAATTTATACTAAACCTATTAAATATTAAAATCCATATTAAAAAAACTAAATAATACATAACAATTAATTATCTTTTAACTAAATAATTGTATAACAATGAATTTTATTTAAAATCTATTAAATATTAAAAATCTGCATTTTATCAATATACATTCAAAACTAAAAAATAAAAATAAAAATTGACTTTATTGAGAAAATTAAATGTTGTTAGAAAAATTATTATATATATAAACACTTCCCACTCTTATTTTCCAAACTACAACTCATGTATCTTAAAACATTTCATACATTTTAACTTCAAATTTTTGATGTATAACCATATTTTATAGCTTCAACTTCCCATTTTATAATCATTGATGAAATAATAATACTTCCATTAAGGTTCACAATCCACATTTTAGTGAGATGCAACATTTTTGGGTTATAATTATTTTTTAATTTAAATTTTTAAAACCGTATCATTCAAACTTGAGTTAACTTTAAGATATAATGTACAAATCTCCTAATTGTAGAACCTTTCTTATACCTCTATAGCCCAAAGTTCATTGATCATGTTATTGTTCTTTAATTTTATTATTGTGGAAACATTTGTAGAATTTAAAGTAAATGGCCTTCCTGGTATGTTTTAATAAAAGGATTTTTAATGAAATTTTATTATATTACATTATTTATTAAATAATTTAATTAAAATAATTAATGTTAATTATTTATTTTAATCATAATTTTAATATTAGTAATTATGCTGAAAATATGTTATTTTTTTTAAAAAAACTATAAAATTATATTATTTTTATGTTTTTTAAAACATTTTTTATAATCAGTTTTCAAGTGGAATATATTTAAGCTTAAGATAAAATATTTAGTTACTAAGCTACTAGTTCTTAAATTCATGATCTACTACATTAAAGAAAAAATTTCACTTATCCATTCAAATAATGTATATGTTTTTCTTAGACTAAATAGAATGATCAAAATTACTAAAAAGTAATCTCTAATTAGAGATGGGAAATACTTAAATGAGGAGGATCTCTTGTTCCCACCATTAATTTATGAAAATCAATACAATATTCTAAAATGTTTCCATTCTCATTTTCTATAAAAAAATGATAGAAAATTGAGAGATGAGCAGAGAGATTGCACATAAATGACAAATAACAATATGATATTATTCATCACAATAGTTACATATATAAGACATAACACACTAACTTCAACGCATCTAGATCACAACTACAACTCACATATATGAAACCAACTACCTTTAGATTGACACCTAGCAACACATGGAACCATTACTTCCAATACCCTCCCTTAATGCTTACATGGAAAATATAGAAAAACAAACATTATAAAGATAAATGAATCTTTGTCTGAATGGTCTTCAACAACACTCACACCCACTCTGGAATCTCGCAAACATTGATCTTTCTTCACCACCATATCTTCGAGTTGTCACTTGAACTCGATTTTAAACATAAATGCCTCTGACCATCATTGACGAACTTTGTATAATTGGCGCTTCTTGACTACCCCAAAGAATAGCCTAGATACTGAATATTTTTATGGAAATGCTTCCATCCTAGTAATATGCATCAAAATACATACTTCTAGTTATATAGGTAAGTTGTCTACATACTGAGCCTGTCCAGCAATCCATTATACAACTGAACCTTTTGTCATATACCCTTACATATATATGAAGACAACCTATAACTAATGTTCTTGAAGCATTGAAGAATGACAAGATACATAACCATATTAGAGACTCAACATAACCAAGTTAATGATGTGTTCTCTAGGCACTGAAAAGTGTTGAGAATCATTAACTTGAAATATGCTTTTCTAATCATTAACTCGTCTTCCATATAATTACACTATAAATCAAAAAGAATCTCAACAAACTCATGATAACAGATCTTCTATACATTACTCCAAAAAAAATTGCAACTAAAAATGAAAATAAAAATTGTAAATGTGGTGTCTCGATGGTTCTAACATATTTCAAACCATGGACAGTGAGAGACATGCAAATGAAAATTAAAACTCCAAGCCCCTAATACACATGCAATGCCACAATTGACATTTTAATTCAATGTTGGGAGGCTTGCTAACATTGTAATTCAACGCTGGGAGGCCTGCATAAAATTTGAGCATTGAACTCGTCGTATTCCTCCAACGACTCTAGAAGAACTTTAAATCATTCGTTGCGACTAGCATTCAGAACACACATCTACATTGGACTTCTAGAAAGTTGTGTTAGACAAGTTGGTATCTAGCCCACCCTTTGTCGCTCAACGAAAATACACCTGTTTTCTACTCCTTTAATGATCATCATTATGTTTCTAACCTTCCACATTGAACCGATGTCCCGACAACTTCTTTTAGTTATCTCACGCCAATATGTGTCGGCACTAGCATAGACAAATATATCCATAACTCATGTGCCTTATGACTAGATTTGATCGTAAATGTCAAACTTCACTTCTATTTCAGGGACACCTCAAGGAGCAAGAGGAATTCCATCCAATCGAAAAATCCCAAGTGATTCTTGGACACTTTCTATAAGCAACGCAACGAGTAGATCCAGGGGTGAAAGAACCAATTCGTCACCCACAACACTAGATTGTCACTCCGCCGCAACTTTTGCAATCCACGATGATTCGTCGGGTCATGAATCTCTGGTGTCAGCATGTTCGACACCATGGTCATGGAGCTTGTCCTTTCAAAGTTACCTGTCATGTATTTGGATGTAAAAAACAACATCGTAAAGTGATATAACAATTGTTGACTATCCTCTCATGCAGACAGAAAAATGACGACCTCCCACATAGCTATATGTGTCTTGAGAATGACTTTACCCATAGCTCCAAACCACAAGAATATTCCTCTAATATTCGATGAGCATTCCAAATCCCATCAACCGATTTTCAAAGTCAATGAAGATTATACCTGCAAATAACTGTATGTCTTCGCATAGATCAATGATCTACCCAAAACACATGATTCCACACATTCTATCTATTTAATAAAATAGTAAAACTAAACGATCTCTCATTTTCCTGGCCTTCCCGGTAAGGGAATCAGGCCATAACAGGCTCTGATACCATGATAGAAAATTCAGAGATAGGAAAAGAGATTGCACATAAATCACAAATCACAGTATGATATTATTCATCACAAAAGTTACATATTTGCAATACATAACACACTGACTTTGACACATCTAGATCACAACTACAACTCACACATAGGAAACCAACTACTTCTAGATTGACACCTAGGGACACACAATGACAACTCACAACACGTGGAAGCAGTACTTCCAATAAAAAATTCAACTTTAGATAAACTATGAGCTTCTATTCGTATCGCTATACAAAGATTAGGATGGTTGGAAACACTTCCAAGCCTTTGATCTCTTCTAACACAGTACTTAGAAACACATAGTGACATCTTTGTTCATCTTTTATCCATTGGATGAAAGCCTATGAATTACCAAACACTTGTAAACAATTAATTCCTTTTACATTTAAATGAAAAAAATACACGTTTTAATGCCATTAGTTTTACATAATTATTCGACGTTTGCTATAATTCCTCGAGAAACTTAAGGCTTGATTATCTGCAAAGAATATGATCACCCCAACCTCCACATATATCATGATCCTCTTGTGATATCTCATTAATGAAATATGAGGGAAAGAGGACAAGATGATGAGAGGAGAAGGGGGGAACATGAAAGAAAACTCTATAAAGTCTCGAGTAGTTATCAGGCCTGTGTAATGAAAATCAAAATATGTGTAATCACCTAGTTTTGTATAATCTAATGTTAGCAAATTATGTTCTTTATGCATGGTGTGTGCCAATAATTTGTGAGGAGAGGCGGTAATTAAACACCATATCGATCGTTTGTGAAATAGATAACTACTTAGTCAAGAGCCCTGCAAAAATGTTAAGGAGTAGACAAAGGTCATAGTCCAAAGGAAAGGGTGATCTTGAGGCTTTCTTTGTAGCAATGGTCAGTTCAGAATCTGTAGCAAAGTATGCATTACTCTTTGCGTGGGATTTTATATAATGGAATACACATTAGTCTGTACATGAGGTTTGTTGTAGAAGAATACTATTTACCTATTGCATGAGGTTTCCCATAGTGGATGGGCGGTTCTACACCTGTACAGGGTTCCATGCCAAAGGCTCCAAACAAAAATGTGGAGTGGTTTTTATTGAGGATGAGTTCCAATTTTACACCTCCTCCCTCCATCCCCGTATTAAGTCACAATAGAACAAGGGGGGGGGTTCTCGGGGTGAGCAAGGGCAATAAATTAATCCTATAATAAAAACTTGTTGCTACAAGGTAGTAACCCTTTAATGAGGGCACCACGATAGGAGTTCCAACATCATACACCCTGTTGTTAACTAATGACAAAAATAGGGGATGCTAAGGTGAACTTGGGTCATTGATCGAGTAGTGCTAATGATCATGCCATCAAAAGAAGGCTTGCCATTAACAAAGGTTGCTCTGATAGCAGTGGGTAGTCCTGTCAATTAATGGTTCCCGAATACAAAAGCTTTCTTGTTGATTTCCACCACTACCCGACTGTGAAAACATAATGCGATGATAACACCTACATGGATCATGCAACACCAAAATGGAGATACAACAAGTAGGGCTATTCAAAAATTGATGATATAGAGGGTTAGAGATAATCACCTTCCTCGTGATGCAAATACATCTTTAATATTGGACATGTTGAAAGGGGTTCATTGTTAAGGATGAAAACAATTTATTATTGGGGGAGTATGTCAGTCCTGAGGTTTGAGTTCCCACGCACACCTCAAATGACATTAATATGGAGAAATTGGTTGAATTCCCATCATAAGACGTGACATTTTGTGACATTTTGGGGAGTTCACCCAAACATGGGGAAAGTTGCCCATCATATGAGCTAAAGTGCAGAGTAGGTGTGGACTGACATGGGCACAATGAGTCAAGAATTCCCATGGTGGACCAAGAGAATTGGACGTTGATAGGTAAGCATACCCAAGGGATGTGTTCACACTCCATGAACTGACATAGAGAGGTACCCACAACGGTGTGTTTAGCTGAGTGGTAAATGCCGAAGCATGTTGACTTGAGTGGAGTATGCCTGATGCCTTTAACTAAGTAGGACCACATGAGGTGCACAAGAATTCATCTTGATGGAGTCACAACAACCCCTGGGATGACCCAAGTAGTCAATGAGTATTAATTGTTCAACACCCCTCATTATAAATGTGTACATATTGCCAAGAGTGGATGGGGGAGAGACACATGACGAAACAAAACCACATTTCGATGGACAAAACCAAAGAGTATAGAGTTGAATTAATGAGAAGCAAATATAATAAATAAGAGAACTAAGACAGGCTCTGGGATATGGTCGGACAACGGATAACATTAAAAGTGACTCAATGTCCAAAAAGAAGATAATGATATGTAATTAAAGTAAGTTCATACACGATGTGCAAGTAAATTTTTTGTATCTGCATAACTTCAATATATGTGCATATCTTCCATATATGCACATATTTTCCATATATGCACATATCTTCCATATATGCGCAATTTTTGTGTATGCACAACTTCGGTATATGCAACTTCTATATATACACATATATAAAAGTTGCATATATGTCGAAAATATGCACGTATATAGAAGTTCTGCATATATGAAAGATATGTGATATAGAAGATGCACATGTATAACACTTATGTGACTTCTATATAATATTCACGTATCTTCCATATATGCACATATCTTCTATATATGCATAAATTTTGTGTATGTGTAACTTCGATATATGTACAACTTCCATATACACGCATATATTCCATATATGCATATATCTTCCATATATGCGCACATCTTCTGTGTATGCACAACTTCACTATATGAACTTCAACTTCCCTATAACACAACTTTTGTATATGTGCATAACTTTCGTATTTGTGCAACTTTTGTATATGTGTGTATATAGACGTTGCACAACTATAGAAGATATGTGCATATATGAAAGTTGCGAATAGATGAAAAATATTTGATACAAAATGCACACATATATAAAAGTTGTGTGACTTCTGTAGATGCACAACTTTCTTATATGTGCATATATAGAAGTTGCATATATACAGAAAATGTGCATATATGGAAGTTACATATATATGGAGGATATGTGTTATACAAAAGTTATGTATATACGAAACATATGCATATACTTAAGAGGTGTGCATATATGGACGCTATGTATATATGGAGGATGTCGTATATGCATATTCTAGAAAATAGCCACCGCTTTTGTATATGTGCATATACATAAGTTGCGTATATATGGAAGACATATGATAGTTGCACATAGGGAGAAGATATGCACATATATTAAAGTTGTGCACATATACGAAAGGTATGTGCATATATGGATGTTGTGAATATACAGAAGATATGCCCATATATAGAAGATAGGCATGCATACACAAATTGTGTAGAAATTTAGCATTTGTATAGGTGGAGTTTTCATATATACGCTTCTTCTATATATGCTTAGATATATATACACATCTACAGAAATTGCACATATACAAAGGTTACACAGATACAATGGTTGAAGTTGCACATAAATTATGTATATAAGCATCTCCCATATAAGTGCAACTTTTGTATATGTGAATCCACCGTATATGTGCAACTTCTATATATGTTCATGTACGGAAGATACACATATACAAAATTTGTGCACAAATTTAACATCCATATGTACATAGCGTCTATATATGTGCAACTTTCATATATTCACAAATTTTCCATATATGCGCAACTTCCGTATACGGACATATACAAAAGATATTTGCATATATGGAAATTGTTCATAGATAGAAGATATGTGACTTTTGCATATGCACATCTTTGGTATATGTGCATGTCTTCCATATATGTGCATATTTTTTGTATATGTGCATATCAATAAGTTGCACGTATACACTAGATACACATATACAAAACATATGCACATATATGGATGATATGTGCATCTATGAAAGTTAGCATATACGAAAGTTGCACATATACAAAAGATGTGTATATCTGGAGATTTCAGTATATGCATATTAAAAAAGTTGTGCATAGATTCTGCATATGCGTAGCTTAAATATATGTGCATAAATTTGCCTATATACAAAAGATATACTCATATACAAACGATATTCACATATACGAAAATTGTGCATATATGAAAAATATGTGCATTTTTCAAATATGCTCAACTTACATATATGTACATCTACCGTATATGTGCAATTTCCATATATGCGCATATACAGAAATTATGCTCAACTTCAATCGTAGTATATAAGAAACTCCCATATATGCACATATCTTCCTTATATGCACAAATTTCATATATATACAAATATACAGAAGTTGCGCATATACAGAAGGTATGTGATAAAAAAGATGAATAAATATAATTATGTGAATTTTTGTATATATGCATCTTTTGTATAAGAATATTTTCCATATATGTGCATATATTCCTTATATGTGCTATTAGATCAATGACCGAGGTTCACTTCAAGGTCCCCTAGGCCTGTCGTTAGTTAACAATGGTGGGTCTAATGTTGGAACTCCTATTGTGGGGCCCTCATTAAAAAGTTATTACCTTGTGGTAGAAATTTAGTATTGTAGGCTTAATCTTCTAGTAAACAAGGGCCATAGATTAAGACTACACTACAAACTTGACACCACAAGGTAGTAATCCTTTAATGATGGCCCCAAGATAGGAGTTCCAACATCAAACCCCCCATTGTTAACTAATGATAGACCTAGGGGACCCGGAAGTGAACCTGGGTCATTGACCGATAGTGCTAATGACACCATCAAAAGAAGGTTGGCCATTAATAGAGGTTGATCTAATAACACATATAGGGAATATATGTGCATATATGGAAACTACACTTACACAAAAGCTATCAATATATAAAATTTCACATAATTATGTATATTCATCTTTTGTATCGCATATCCTCTATATATGCACAAATTTTTTATATGCGTATATATAAAAAATTTGCACATATAAGGAAGATAATTGCATATATGGGAGTTTCCTATATGTTGAAAATAATATTGAGAGGGGGGGGGTGAATCAGTATTATCTAGATCTTTTAACAATTCTTCCTTATTTATACTTTGAATTATTTTTGCATATCAATACCATCAATAATGAGCATGAACAAGAAAAAGCAGACAGTCACATCAAAGAACACCAGATATAAGGTGGAAACCCAATGTGGGTGAAAACCACCTGCTGCAATATGTCTCTATCTTCTTTCAAATTAGAAACTCCTTTTACAATGGTCTTGTACTGGTGCAGTCCTTTACCAGTACGCAGGCTGCAACCTGCAGAGAGCTACAACTCTCTCTCGTTTTCCAGTCTCTCCTGGAAGGGAGCTACAACCCCCTACTTCTTTTCTTTCAAGGACCACTTTTCATAAATTTTCAAACTGGATCCATAAATATCAAATGATCATCAAGTACCAGTAAGTCACCCAGATAACAGAAAACTAAACCCAAAACACCTTCTGTGGCGTCTCCTGTGGCGCCTCCTGTGGCGTCTCCTGCGGCGCCTCCTGCGGCGCCTCCTGTGGCGCCTCCTGCGGCGCCTCCTGTGGCGTCTCCTGCGGCGTCTCCTGTGGCGCCTCCTGCGGCATCTCCTGTGGCGTCTCCTGCGGCACCTCCTATGGCATCTCCTGCGGCGCCTCCTGTGGCGTCTCCTGTGGTGCCTCCTGTGGCGTCTCCTGCGGCGCCTTCTGTGGCATCTCCTGCAGTGCCTTCTGTGGCGTCTCCTGCGGCGCCTTCTATGGCGTCTCATGTGGCGCCTTCTGCGGCGTCTCCTGCGGCGCCTTTTGTGGCATCTCCTACGGCGCCTTCTGTGGCGTCTCCTGCGACGCCTCCTGCGGCGCCTCCTGTGGCGTCTCCTACGGCGCCTCCTGTGGCGTCTCCTACGGCGCCTCCGCACTTCCGCAGTTGCAGCACTCGAGAGATCACCCTTCACAGATTCGATTTCTGCTTCACTTTCACATAGATCGAGCTTTTGAAACAATAACCCAATATTTCAGATCTTAAGATATTCAACCCAAAAGCATACTCAAGCCAAATGATCTCCTTTTCTTTATATAGGCAAGCTCTTCCTCAAATCATGGACCACTACCACGGGCCAAAACCATAACAAACCAATACCATCAACTCAATACTAGGGATCAACACGTCTGTCGAGATGCCATGGTCCAAAAACCATAGGTTCAAATTCCAAGGACTAACTACCATGGACCAAAGGTAAGTTTTCCCACATGAAATAAACTTTTCTCTGCATAAAATTCCGTGAACTTTTCTCCTGCGTACTTCTTAATTCTCATCATATTGAGAGCCATGCCATGGGTGTTGCCATCAAGTACAACATCTGTAACATATAACCATACCAGAAACATAATGCCAACATTTATCACCTAGGATTGTTGAACTTCTAAATAAAGGAGTTGATTCATTCATTAGAATCTCATCCTAGACCCACACTTCCACCAGGATCACCTAAGACTAAATTTGATTTGGGTGTTAATCTTCCTGAATATAAAACCATAGATTTCATATCCCCTACCACCTATCCATTTCCTTCCATTTTTTATCAACCTGATGCTTCTTCTTATGAACAACCTGAAGAGACCTTTTCTGTATATACCAATCCTCTCTTTGCATCAAAAGAAGGTATTCCTTTACAGGTCCCAAAGCTAGTTCTTAAGACTCCTAAGAAGGTTTTTAGGAGATCTCCTCCTCCTTCACCTCCAACTAGTTCACCAACTCCTAAATCTATTTCTTCTTCATCCTCTACATCCACACAAACACCTCATACTCCACCTAGAAAACCTCATATACCTCAAACACCTCATATTCCTCATGCACCTAATACACCACCCGCTGTCATGGCTTTTCGACCAATTGTATAGGCCAGATATGTTGCCTTAGTCTTACCTAATAACCTTGATGCATTCCCAACTGGATATTTAAAATACCTTCCCAAGTACAATGGAGAAATTGGTCCCTCATATGAAGACCATCTTCAAGATTTCCTTGACTTTGCAAACAATATGAATGTTGAAGAAGAAAATGTTTATATGAGATTATTTGTACATTCATTAGAGGGAAACGTGAGGATTTGGTTTTGGCAATTACCAACAAATTCCATTAGAAATGGGATGAGTTTACAACCATATTTAAAAATTAGTGGGGTGTCAAAAAGGATCCTCTTTATTTCCTCACGAAATTTGAAGACCTTAAAAGGAACTTCGGTGAACCAGTTTTAGATTTCATCAAGAGACTTAACAAAATCTATCACAAAATGCTTGTTGATCGTAAGCCTCTTGTAGCAGTAGCTAAATCTAGATTTTCTAAAGCTTTCGATGATGACTTTGTTGTTATGTTATGAGAGAGAACTTCAAGAACCCTTGAAGACATGCAAACAAATGTTATTGAAGTAGAAGCAAATAGAGCAGCATCAACTTCTTTGAAACTCAAGGAAGAAAAGGCCCAAAGAAAACTCAAAATTGCTCAAGAAGCCTCTAGTTCCTCAAAGACTAAGTCAGAAGACTCAAAAATAGATGAAATAACATCTCTTCTTAGAAATCTATCAAATAGGATTTCAAAGATTGAGACCCAACCTAGGACCATACAACAAGCAGTTGCTAGGCCCTAAAACCAAAATCAAGGTCAGTATAAGAGAAACCAACCACTACAAATTCTTTAGAGACCTACCAATGATAAACAGGTTCCTACTCCTCTATTGATAGATGACCAACAACCTGATGATAATACTATGACAATTACTGAAGATATTAATAGTATGGATTCTTCTTCTTCCAATCAAGCAACCATCATTCCTCTCTCATAATAGAATCAATTTCAAGAGGATCAGGAAGCTACACAAGTATCTAAATATCATGCTTCTTCTGAATTTTTAATTGCAGAATTAAACAAAAGGTATGATCTCAAGCCTAAGCCCAGTCCTGGGAGACCTCCAAAGGAAACTCCAGTGATTGAACCACGTACCAAGACTGCTGAAGCTCAAACAACTCTTATTCAGCCCTTAGATCAGTCAATTGATACTTCCCAAGTTGGTAAAAACATTTTGATTGCATTTAATGTTGAAAAAGAATTAGAGAGGGTCAAGATCCCAATTCCATTGTCATAATTTTATAAAAACCGTGGTTAAAAAATCCAAGTCACTAAACGGATTCAAAACACCTCAGTTGATGCTGAAGGTGATGTCATAAGCCTACAAGATGAAAAACCAGTAGTAGTTTTTGGCCCTAGTTCAAACATGATAGATGAGATAGTGCCTCCCTTCTATGTAACTCTTAAAACAAATGACTCCATGTTATACAATTGTATTCTTGATTTAGGAGCATCACGCGGCCTTATGCCGAAATCCATCATGGACCTTTTGAAATCAGATATCACTAAATCCTACCATGACCTGTACACCTTTGATTCCAAAAGGGTGCCTTGTTTAGGATTAATCAAGGATTTAGCGGTTACCCTTGCCCAGATTCCGGTAAAAAGTGTAGTACTTGACATTGTTGTTACAGATATCCATCCCAAGTTTAGAATGCTCCCTTCTAGGTCATGCTATGCCAAACTAGGGGGAACTCTACAAATGGACATGTCATATGCTACTATTCCTGTTTATGGAGGAGAACAATTGAGATTATATAGAAAGGTAAGATTTTCACATACTATTTGTAAGACTGACCAGCCAAGGAACCATCCAATTTATGCAATATATCAAGACTTTGGTTGTTTTCAGCTCACTTCAAGCCAACATCAAACTCAAGTCAAAATTGAAGAAGTAGTTGAAAGTCATCAAGAAAAACAAACTGGTATTTGGAAATTGTTCTTTGATGGCTCTTACACAAAAGATGGTGCAGGAGATGGAGTTGTTTTAATTTCCCCTGAAAAGGAAAATATAACACAATCATGTAAATTAAATTTTGAAGTTACTAATAATGTTGCTGAATATGAAGCTTTCCTTTTAGGATTGCAGCTAGCCAAAAGCCTGAAAGTTTAGAACTTAAGTGTTTTTACAAATTTTGAACTTATTGTTAAACAAGTAAAGAATGTTTGCCACACTAAGAACCCTACACTTCGGTCCTACTAAAATGAGGTACGAGATTCAGTTGAAAATCTTTTTGATTCCTTTAATTTGACTCACATTCCCAGATATCAGAATGTTCACGCAGATGCCTTATATGTCTCTGCCAACGCTTTTAAAATCCCTGATCATACTAATGTACTCTATCAAATTCAAGTCAAATATAGGCCCTCTATCCCTGATAACCTCAAACATTGGCAAATATTTGAAGATGATGAACAATAGAAAATGTTTCTCCAAGTAATAGATGATTTTTCATTTCTACAAATTGATGATGACAGAACTAAAAATGAAGAACGAAATGAAAACAAAAAAGGGAATGAAACCTCAGATTTTAAAGCCTATATTGCTAATCATGACGTTATCCAAATGTCAAATAATTTTATTCCAAAGGGAATCATTCCTTTAGAAAAATTATTCGATCAGAATGATGTTTTCCAAAACCCACAGTCTATTTCTTCAGAAGATAACGTAGAGGAGATTAACGTTGGAATTATTGAAGATGTTAAAAACATCAAATTGTGCGCATCTCTAGACCCAGAAATCAAAGATGAGTATTTTAAGTTGCTGCAAAATTATAAAGATGTCTTTGCCTGGACTTACGCTGATTTAAAAACCTATGACACATCTTTAATACAACACAAGATTCCTCTGAAGCTAGAAGCAAAACCATATCAACAAAAGCTTAGAAGGATAAATCCAGCTCTTCTACCAATAGTAGAAAGAGAAATTAAGAAAATGTTAGATGCATAGATCATCCTCCCTCCTAGATATTCTAATTAGGTTGCAAATCTGGTTCTTGTTAGAAAGAAAAATGGAGAAATAAGACTCTGCGTGGATTTTAGAAATCTGAATAAGGCATCACTAAAAGATAACTATCCTTTGCCCAAAATGGACCAGCTATTGCAAATGGTTTCAGGAGCACAAAGACTTTCTATGCTTGATGGTTTTTCAGGTTATAACTAGGTAAATGTTGATACAACAGACAGAGAGAAGACAACCTTTACAACACCCTAGGGTGTGTTCATGTATGCAAGGATGTCATTTGGCTTAAAAAATGTTGGAGCAACGTTTTAGGGAGCAATGGACATCGCTTTCATGGGTCAGTTAAATAAATTTGTGGTTATTTATCTTGATGACATAACTGTTTTTTATAAATCTGATCAGAAACATTTAAAGCACTCGATGAAGGTTTTTGACAGGTGTAGAAAATTTGGAATATCTCTGAACCCAAAGAAGTCCTTGTTTGTTGTCAAATAAGGAAAATTGTTGGACCATATAATTTCAAAGGAGGGCGTAGTAATTGATCCCAAATGAGTATCTGCCATAGAATCATTGAACTTGCCTAGAAACAGAAAGGAGATTCAAGCTTTTTTGGGCAAGATTAATTTTCTAAGGAGATTCATTCCCAATTATGTCGAGATAGTGAAAGATATAACAGACATGCTCCGAAAGGATCATGAAGTCAAATGGACTCCCTCTTCTAGGCATGCATTTGAACAAATAAAAAGAGCCATCTCTGAAGCTCCCACCTTAGCCAACCCCAATTATACCAAGCCATTTAGTATTTTCTCTTTTGCCTTTGAAACAACCCTTGCTTTTGTTTTATTACAGAAAAACGAAGATTCCCATGACCAAACCATAGCATTTTACAGCAAGGTTATGACAGATGCCGGGCTAAAGTATGACATCATTGAGAAGCAAGCCTATGCCCTTATTCAAGCTCTAAAATCATTCAGAATGTATGTCTCACACTCACCTATTACTGCTTATGTCCCAAATAGTGTTGTCAAAATTGTTTTAACCCAACCAGACACCGATGGGAAAAGAGGTAGATGGATCACTCAAATTCTGGAGTTTGATCTAACTATCATGACTACCAAGATAGTAAAAGGTCAAGGATTAGCTAAGCTTCTATCTGAATCCAACTGCAAAATACTTGGAATCAATTCTGTTTTAGAAATACATGGGAAGAATCCATAAGAACCTTTTGTCCATGCAGAAGGGGGAATCCACAAAAACCTGCCCTTCATCCTATAGGAGAGAATCCACAAGAACCTCCACGTTCAAAGCAGATCAGTCCAATACACATTGATCAAAAATACATGCTGTCAAACTGGTATCAAGATATTGTAATTTTCTTGATCAATTTTGAGTGTCTAGCATCATTCTCCAAAACCCAGTGTAAAACTCTCAAGTTGAAATTAGTCAAGTACTGCATTATTAATGCAAACTTACATTGGAAAGATCCACTTAACATTTTGTTATTATGTGTAACATAATTTGAAACTGAAGGAATCATTGATCAGTTTCGTACAGGATTTTGTGGGGGACATTATGCTTAGAGAGCCACAACATACAAGATTCTGAGGGGAGGATTTTATTGGCCCACATTGTTCTTACAAGTAGGGGCAAAGGTAAGAGGTTGTGTTCCTTGCCAAATGTTTGCTGGAAAACATAAATTAGCAACTCTTCCACTTGTTCCATCAATAGTTTCAACACCTTTTTCTCAATGGGGATTAGATTTTATTGGAGAGATTCACCCCACTTCAAGTAATCAGCATAGATGGATCTTAACTGTAATAGATTACTTTACTAAATGGGTGGAAACAATTCTGATCAGAAATGTTACTGATGTAGTAGTAATTAAGTTTATTGAGGAGAATATCTTGGCTAGATTTGGTTGCCCAACTCAAATTGTAACTGATAATGCAACATCATTTTCTAGTGTTAAAATGATTGACTTTTTCCAAAAATATCAGATTCTGTTACATCATTCAACTCCATACTACCCTCAAGGTAATGGCCTTGCAGAATCATCAAACAAAAGCTTGGTAAAGGTAATCAAAAAGACATTAGCTGATCATAAGAAGAGCTAGGATTCAAATTCGATTTGTGCAGTATGGGAAAACATAATTACTCCAAGGAGTTCAACTGGCAAATCTCCATTTCAATTATTCTATGGGAAATATGCAATCTTCCCTACCAATTTGGCTTTCCCTGTTTTAAAATTTCTGCAGGATGCAATGGATGAACCTTATGATTTTTCTAGAAGAATAAATCAGATTATTGAACTTAATGAAAAAAGCGATGAAGTTCAATACAAATGGTAGAAATATCAAAATAAGATGAAGGTCTTGTTTGATAGAAGAACCAGGGAAAGGGACTTTAAGGAAGGTGATCTAGCTCTAAGATGGGATGCCAGGGGAGAAGAGAAAGGAAAGCATGGCGAATTCGACAATATATGGTTTGGACCTTTAGCAATTGCTAAAGTAAAGTGTAACAACACTTTTGTGCTGCAAAATCTTGAGGGGAAATATTCCACTTATCCTATAAATGGAAGGTTTCTCAAACATTACATTTAGTACTAAGAGGTTAAAATAATTTTCATTGTATATAGCTCCAGTTTTCTTTTCCTTTCCAAGATGTCAGTGTGATATTTTTTACAGCAAGGACTCCATAGCCCGAGGAGAAGGCACGTGGATCTTCAAGTTATATGCATTGTACAGGAGAAAGCAGTCCCCAGATGGAGCCAATTTTGTAGCATTTTTTGGTTTTGATTAGATAGAATATTTCAAAAAATATTAAGTTAGGATATGGAAATAACAATAGTGAATAAAATGTTAGTTTAAAAAAAAATATTTTGATGATGACACCCATATAAAAAAAAATGTTAGGTTAGTTGCTCTAAAAAATCAAGGAAAAATGAAAATGTTAGGTAAAAAGAAAACAAATAAACTCTGAAAGTGAGCAAGTATAAATGTCACTACTCTGTTTCAGCAAAATTAATGGTTGTGTGCAACTTGTTTTAAAAAGCCACAACCCATGACAGTCAAATTGTTTAATCTTGACCGCTTCAGGATTTAAATTTGATGTTATAGTTAGAGAATAAAGATCTGTCCAAATTTTTTAATCTTGGTAGATCAATAGTTGGGTAGAGAATAGTAAGGTGCTCATCAGTTTAATTTGAGCCCTTGGAAGTTATAAGGGTAGATTTAGATAGTTTATTTTTGTTAAATAAGAAGAAAGGATAAGGGTTTGCTAGTTTAAATGCACCCATTAAATGGAGAAAAAATGATAGGGTAAGAAAGGGTAAGTAGAGAAAGGTTGCAGCAGTTTAATGGTTGATTAGACAAAATGTACGTTTATCATGTTTTTATGTCCAGGAGGCAATTATACAAGGCACATGAAGGTCTACTTTATCAAGTAATTAACTTCCCATTCATCTCCATTCATTCATATATTTACTAATTTCCCCTTCATATATCCATATTCATTCATTTTCCATAAAAATCCATTTTCCTATGGTAAAAATCATTTTTACCTAGGAAAAGTAAAAACCCAAAAAAATAATTTTTCCTTAAGTATTGATGTTATATGAAAAGTCAAATGATTCATTAAAAAGCATTATACTTAGTCATTTTCCCTTTCTGCTCATATTTTCATATTAACATTAACTTAATATATTAAATCCTTGAAATAATTTACGTACTTACCTCGCGGTCCTTTGAAAATGCATCGCTCTGCCTCACTATAGCTGACTGAGGTGTCAACCGTGAACTCAGTAACAAATCCTCCTATAATGTGATCGAGCCAATGGTCGACAACGCGCACGATCGTATCCTCCGATGCTTCCAACCTTCACACTAGCTCTAGGGTCCACACAATAGGACCGTCAACTTTCCGCCTTCCTTGGCTATCCGCTAGCTTCGCTATCCACTCGTATAACTCAGTAGGGAAGGACGTGAAAAGGATTTCATGGATCTCTGTATACAGGTAGCTGTCTAACCACTATTCTTTTGGCAGTCACAGGTTATTGTTTTCCTGTGCCGCAAACTTGTGAATTCTTCTGTCCCACCAACCTTCGATATCTTTCTTAGTTGGATTCCAATGATACGGCTTCACACATCTGTTATGCAAATTTCCGTCCCGAAAACGGAACCATTTGTTGGCTTGAGGGGGCCTAACCCAGGTTCAACATTAGTTAGCCAAACAAATCCCTACACTAATGGCCCTTTCGGCATCAACCCACAGAGCATGGACTAAAGTCTTACCCAAAGCAGTATGGGGGGATACTAGAACCAAGTTTGCACACCCTTGAGATGGTTGCGATGTCAGTTTATTCAAACTATACATTTCTTTGCACAGGTTGCTTATCCCTCTGCTCTATCCTTCAGTACCTTCATGAAATGTTATAATCGGTTACTGCACAACCCTAACTAGGGATTGAAGTCCTTTTGCTGCTAGGGTAGCGAACTGTGATGTCTCCTAAACTAGGCTAAGTATCTTACTTATCTTCTTAACAAATCTTAGTTAGCTTCGTGTAAATAGACGTTCTTACTTGCGTTTACTTAACCAATACAATTATACACATTCACGTATCATATAAGCATTAGAAGTAAAATTCATACCCAATATATCAGATGCATAAACAGGAAATAAAGACGCAGAAATGATAGAAAACTCTTCTTTATTGATACTTCTAGATAATTACAGACTTGAATCTCCCTGTGCACTCAGTGGTAGGGGTCTGCGCACTTAGCTGCTGACTTTTAGGCCTCTGCGCACTCAGTTGCAAAGCCTCTACCTACGCTACAACCCAAAACTTAGACTTCTATTTCCAAGCTATCTCTCAATTCTTTATTACTTCCATTGCTTATTTTTTCCTTCTTACTACTTAGAGCTTAGCTCTATTTATACAATCCCATGGTTTGCGGACCATGGGTAGATCTTCTAAAGCTGACATTACATTATCAAAATAAGGGCAGACAACCCTATGACTCTTTTAACATCTACGCGCTCCGCGCCCACAAAAATGCAAACTCTTTACATTTAGATTACAAAATTAGACCAAAATATGGGCTTTAAGGCCCAAAACTTCCCTTGGGGGATCCCACACCCAACAACTACAGATAAAGAGAATGGTAGGGACTACATCTTTAACTTAAGCTAGTGAGCAAGCTATGGCAATCAAAGAACTGAAAAATAATTCTGAAAGAGTTAGACTCACTTTGCATGAGACAAGGTCCATACAGAGAGTCAGAGTTCTACCGGTGTGTCGCCAATGTTGTAGCGGTTACAACCACCCTGCAAAATTTTTCCTAATATTCATATTAGAGCCTCCCTTCTAAATCACAACAACTCATCCTGCATGGATCCAGGTACTTGTTCTTTGATTGATCCTCATCATTTGTATCTTGTTTTGTATTTTCAAGTCAATCTCTTGACTTGGTTTCCATTCAGTTCCGAGCTTTCCTTAGAGAACTGCGCAATCCTTGAGGGTAACCAACCTTGCTCTTGGGAATTTCACTGTCCAAGCTAACAGTGAGCCTTGAGCTCAAGAATTTCATAGTGTTAGTTGACAACTAGCCTTCAACTGGGACACTGAACAGAGCATGAGAGGTAGCCCAGAGCCACTCAGCGAAGAAATTGTGTAGAAGTTGTCCAATGCATAACTGGGGAGTTGCCTGGTTCCTCCCAAAACTACACAAGCTCTCCAGACAATTCATGGAATATTTTCCAAAATAGAAAAAAGTAAAAAGTGAAAAACAATTCCTAGAAAATAGGGGTCTATTTTTAGCAACTCGAAGGAGACACTTGAGTTATTTTGGAAACTTCCACCAAGTGTCACTTTTTCCTTGATTTTTGGTCTTTGTGCCATAAACCCTAAATCGACCAGATCTATTTAATCAATGCTGCATGAGCTCATTTACACATTTGATCTTGGAGCTCTGGAATTCTCGAGGAGATCAAGGAACCTTCGGTGCAATCGTCTTCACTTTTTTGGGTAAGTTTTTCTTTTCTAGTTTTTTGCCACTTATTTTGTTGCTTTGGCTTGTTTAGCTTGTCATAGTGTTGTTTCAAATTTTTTTTTGAATGAATGTTGTTGTTTTAACTTTTTTTAGCTTGTAGAAGTGTTATTTCAAGTTTTGCATTGCCTTTCTCTAGTGTCGCATGCATTACCCTATTTTTTGCACTAACGTTCATCATTGTGGTGACTCGTCTTTGGTTGTCACGCTGTTCCTGATTGTTATTCCTGTTGCAATATTTTGCGTCTTTGTTGATGGGAAACTTTTGCACAAATTTCTGGGGTACAACAGTGGTTATGCAATTCTTGTAGTGACATAATGCAATTTATGCTCTGGTGCTACTCTTGCTTACCTCTGTCAGGGATCCAAGTATTTTTCCATGTGCTCCACATCCACCAGAGTCTGAAGATATTTTTGATTCTACAAATTCTCCTGCAGAATGGGCAGGTGGCCAGACACCATGATTAATATTACCATGCACAAAGGATGTTACTGTGAATGGAGTGACAATTAAAGTCAAGTAGTGTGATACTTGTATGCTATATCATCCCCCATGTTGCTCTCACTACTCAATTTTTAATAACTGTGTTGAAAGGTTTGACCATCATTGCCCTTGGGTGAGGCAATGTATCAGACGATGAAATTATCGTTTCTTCTTCATGTTTGTGTCTTCTTGCACTGTTTTGTGCATTTACGTTTTTGCGATGTCAGCATTATATATCAAGTTCCTAATGGATGACGACAAACATACAATTTGGCAAGAAATGAGACACTCTCCGACATCTATTGTTCTCATGATTTATACTTTTATTACTGTTTGGTTTGTTGGTGGACTCATACTCTTTCATCTATACCTCATAAGCATAAATCAGACTACATATGAAAGTTTCCGGTATCGATGCGACAACAAAGTTAACCCTTACAATGAAGGGATTATTACCAATTTCAGTGCAATTTTTTGTGTGAAAATAAAACCTTCTCAGAATAATTTCCCTGTGAAGGTACAACAGGAAGCATTTGTGCAGACTCGGGTTATTCCTCAAAGCACAGATACTAGAGATGTGGTAGGAGATTTACCTGCAAAAGTGAGCATTGACCTGGAAGCAGGTAGAAAAGCTGCAATGAGGGATGAGTTTGTTCTATTCTCAAGACAGGATTTGATTTGGATATCTTTGTAGCTAGTGCTCTTGTTGATACATATTCTAAATGACGTGTTGTTGAGGAAGCGCGGCAAGTGTTTGACTGCATGCCCGAAAGGAATGTCATTTCATGGAGTGGGATGATTGCAGGGTATACTCTGAATGGGAAAGATGAAAAGGCTCTCAAGGTGTTCTGGCAAGCGTTAATGATGGGGTTGAGGCCGAATGATTTTACTTTCTCGACTGTTCTTTCGGTTTAAGTGAATATAACAGCGCTTGATTAGGGTAGGCAGGTTCACTGCGTCAGCTTAAAATCTAGATTTGATTCATATATTTTGTGGGCACGCTGGGTTCACATATGTATCATTCTGCTTCAAGGAATGTTGAGGATGTGATTATGGGAGATATTTTTGACAACAGAAAACACCTTCAAAGTTTTGAGGTGTAAGTCTTATGTAAACTGAGATTTCCCAATGGGACACTTTCCCACATAATATCCCCATTTAGAAATGTTTTTGTAAAACCAGAAAGGTCCAAATTGTTAGAAACTCCATGCCTATTTATGTCTTTGGTTTCATTCCTTTCATTTCAATTTCTGAAAAGAGCTCAAGGGCCTCCTTTGTTAGCCCATGTTGTGCACATCCAATAATGCATTCCATGCAGCCAAATTTCGTTGAGGCAATTTTTAAACCAGTTGACCTGCCTCTTTCATACACCCACAAATGGACCAACCCTATCTATCGATATATTATAATATATATATATATATATATATATTATATATTATATATATATAATTATATATATATATATATATAATATATATATATATATATATATATATATATCACAACTGAAACACGTTCCCTTGGAACACTTTACTCCTTAACAATTTTCTGTTTAAGTTTTGTACAATTCTAATCAAGCTTGCAATCATTCTAAAGAAAGCTCTTAGTTTTAGCTGCGTGGGCTTTTCTACATTCCTATTAAGGACAAAATCACCAGCACGTAAATCACAAAATAAATGGAACACATCTACATTGGGATTCTGGGAATCATCAATTGTTTTCATCTCAAATTGCTAAAGTACATGAACTCAGATGCTACTGAATGTTCTGCTTTAAAAAAAAAAGAAAAAACGAAATGCTATAATACACAATTTATGACAAAATAGTAACACAATAATGGAAGATCAGTGGTACGCAAATGATCTACAGACAATATTTTTCAATGATGCAGTACTAATATTCAAGGGATGTTCAACCACTAACAAAAGAATGGACATATAAACTTAAACTTTAAGAAAATTATAAATAGCTTGAGTGTTAAAAATAATGAAATATGTCTTATGAAATGGATTCCTATATTGCACTGCTTGTATTCAGTTGCAGGGATGAACCTTCTTTATATGATAGTTTGGTTTTTTTTTCTTCAAAATTTGTCTAAAAATAAAACGTCAAAGATTCAACAGTTTCTTAATCTTTTTGAAAAGGCAATCTTAGTGGATATAGTTATGCTTCCTTTGCAACCAAGTAAAAATAAGCTTTCTAATATTCAACTTGACTGCTGCTCTTGTTAATTGAAAAATTTAATGACAGGCCATGGGACATTAACATGCGATAAATTGTTATGGTGCTGGGACATTAACATGCGAGAAATTGTTATGGTGCTGGCTTGTTTTTCATAAAATTTACACAAATTCTCCATGCCATAGTTGATCAAAAGAAAATAATTAACAAAACTAGTCATGCATGCATGGGCCCATAGGTCTCAAGGGTTCAACATAGCTCTGATACCAAGTGTAAGAACCAACATCCATACTATATTTTTTTTTTCACAGCAAAATACAACCAGAAGAGAAACACATTAGGAATTCATTTCAGGAAACATAACATAACATTTACATACATTTAACTAAGACCAAAATAGTATTGCAACACATATGTACCGTTCACCAGAAGACGAGACTCCGCTTGCCTTGCTGTTGCTAGTATTCCCTTGCTGTCAGTAACCTCTGCGAATGAATGGCAATGTACTTGATCCGAATGCGATGACCCACCGGTTAACCTCCCAGCCTACTCCTTGGGTACTCTTCTTCCCCGCGGACCCCCGAGCTGCAATGGGGTTGTACAATGGAGGATTGCAATAGCTGGTAGAGGAGAGCACTCCTTGGCTCAAGAGTCCCCTCTCTATAATCCTCTACCTCACCAAACTCACTATAAGATTGTAATCACTGCTTTGACATCATCTCATCCATCCAACAATAGGGTTCCCCAAAAAGGTCCCTTCTCTCATGGCTTGCCCCTTCTTTTATAGGAGTCCTCATAGGTGACACTTGGCATGTCATGCATAATTAGTTATTTTTTATAATTCAATAGCTTGATTATTCACCCACCCAAGTGTCACTCTCTCATCAAGGGTCTCCCAAAATTATTTACTTAAATTTTAATTTAAAACTAATATTTTCCTCACCTCAACAAGATTCCTATTTCTTCTCCTAGTTGCCTCTTTATCCCGCTTTTTATTCCTTAATTTGGGTTCATTACTAAAGTCAATTAATGAGTCAAGGTTTGATCCCCTATCTACCCCCCTAATTTAACTCAAGTTATCTCTTAGATGGATATTCTTATGTTGGTTGTTGCCACACGGAGGTTCTCTGCATTTCTCTAAATTTAATTTATTATTCTTATTTTAATTCACCTTCCTCTTCTCTTAATTAAGCTTAATTAGTTTAAGATTAATCTTTATCCTTATAATTATGTCCCTCTTTCCCCTTTTACCTAATTAAACTACATAATCTACCTAATATTTTCCAACATGGGGAGGGTAGATTTTTTTAAGATAAAATATTTTATTTCTTCCTATGATCCTCTTAACCCAAGTTTTATTCTTGATTTAATTACCTCGGTTTCTAACATCATTTACCCTTGATGTAAATTTACCTAGTTTTCATTTCTTGATTATATTTATTAATTTATTTATTTTTAATGATTCCAAGGTGCCAAGTTTGGGCCGTGCCCTTCAAGAACTTCCCTTGAAGCTCCAAGGGTGCCACGCCTAACAATTTATTTGTGATGCCAAGGGTGCAAAGTTGGTCGTGCCCTTCAAGAAATTCCCTTGAAGTTCCAAGGGTTCCACGCCTAACATTTTATTTGTGAAGCCAAGGGTGCCAAGTTGGTCGTGCCCTTCAAGAAATTCCCTTGAAGTTCCAAGGGTGCCACGCCACTTGCCCTTCAAGCATTCAATGACTATGAGGGGAAAGTATAGGTGCAATGTCATAGACCGCTATCATCTCTTATGTTGCTTGCTATAGTGAGACTAATGGTGTCGGGGATCAAGGAATCCGCCTTGATGCGCGCCCCCCCCGGTAAAATCCTCATGAGCGACCCAACTTGGGGACCTGCCCTCATGGCATCGTGATCTTCAAGGAGAAGGTGTTTCAACCCTTCCAGCCCAAGTCACAGTGGGAGTGCTAGTGGGTGAGATCAGGGACATTGTCCCACCCCTCCCATGTAGTTCCATCCATTTGTACAAGCCCATCACCCATATGTGAGTCATTCGGCCAAGAAACTAATATGTGCCTACAACCATTAACATATTATTAGAATATCAATAAACGTATATAGCAGGTTTCAAAATCGACTTAGAATTTCAAAGATAAAATAATATAAATTTTCATCAAACCAGGTGTCACCAACTCGTCATATGCGAGTGCCTCTGATGGTTTCCTACCATACTCAGTAATCATCAATAACAAGGTTTCTCAGTGTTAGTCATTGTCATAATAACATCATTAACATCACCTAGTCAATCACATCATTGCTTATTGTGAACTAGAACTAATGCAAGTAGGTAACATGGGGGCACATCCATCATGGCTATCATCATCATAACATCAATGGAAACATACCTATCCATCAAAGCTATTATCATCATGATATTAGTAGAGAGCATACATATCCATCATTGCTACAATCATCATAATATCAATAGATACATACATAACCATTAATGCTATCTTCATCATAATATCAATGGAAAACATACATAAACATCACAACCACTAATATCACAACCACTAATAATAGATTCATATGTCCAGATCGTCATCCTGAGGTCCTCAAAGAATAAAATGTGGGCCTTAGGGCTAAATAAATGTTAATGACATACCATTGGTAGTCAACTAGAGCGGGGCACTACAAAAATAAATTTCGTCACTATGCCCATGATTGCAGGAAGAGGATAGCTGATCAAGAGAACCAGAGAGCTAAATTCGCTACAGAGAGTACTAACTCCATGTTCCTAGCTTGCCATACCATTTATGAACCTTCTGATAATGTGTGGCTATTATATAGTGGTTGTAGTAACCACATGACATGCAACAATATTTTGGTTGGAAACTTGGATCAATCTGTGAAGATAGAGGTAAAGTTAGGGACTAATAAGACTATGGATGTAGATGGAAAAGGAGTGGTCAATATTTTGACCAAGCAAGGGGAGCCGAAGAAAATATTAGAGGTATATTATGTCCCTGGTCTCAAACATAATTTGATAAGTGTTGGTCAATTGACACATAAGGGATACAAATTTATGTTTCAAGGTCAAGAATGTGTTATATATGACAAACCCCTAAGAAAACAACTAATAGCAAAGGTGCAAATGATGAGGAACAAAATCTTTCCTCTAGTCATGTATTACAGTGATCAGGTCAGTTCTTTTACAATTACATATTCTAATGATTATTGGTTATGGCACTTTCAGTTTGGACACTTGCACTTTTCTAGTTTAAGATTGTTGCAACAAAAATAGATGGTCAGAAGATTACCCCCCATCAAAGAACCTGCTAGTACTTGTGAGTGTTGCATCTTGGGAAAGCAACACCGTGAAATTTTTCCAAAGGGAGTTGCATATAGAGCAAAGAAACCTCTTGAGCTAGTTCTTGCTTCCACACTTTCATTGATGATTATAGCAGAAATACATGGGTTTACTTCTTAAAGGAGAAGTCTGAAACTATTGCAAAGTTCAAAGAATTCAAGGCCTTAGCAAAGAACCAAAGTGATCAAAAGATCAAGGTATTGAGGTCAGATCGTGGTGGCAAATATGATTCAAAGGAATTCCATGAGTACTTCAAAAACATGGAATCAAAAGATAGTTTACAAAGGTACATACCGCAACAAAATTGTGTAGCAGAGAGAGAACATGACAATTATGAACATGGAAAGAAGCATGTTGAAAGGAAGAAACTTGTCTAATGAGTATTAGGTAGAAGCAGTTGCATGTGCTATTTATGTGATCAACATATCTCCTACAAAGAGTGTGATGAACAAAGTACCAGAACAAGCATGGTCAGGTATGTCTTGCAACGTATCTCATCTCAGAGTATTTGGATGTGTAGCTTATGAACATGTGCCTAAAGATTGAAGAGGAAAATTGGATGATAAAAGTGAAAAATGCATATTTACTGGTTATAATGAGCAATCAAAATCTTATAAATTGTATAACCCTGTCACCAAGAAGACCGTAATTAGGAGAGATGTTGTGTTTAAAGAACAAGAGTCATGGAATGGGACTGTAGACAAAACACTTGATGCACAGGTTACACTAATGGAAGAAGATGATGTAGCAAAAAATGAGCAACAAGAATCACAGGTGAATACATTAAACAAAGACACACCAACAAGGACTCCAAGATTTTATGCACAACATGGATCTTGATGCAGATCAACAGATCGAGATTCTCCCAACAATCAATCATGTGATGAATCAAGAAATGGTAAGAAAAAAATGAGAAGTCTGAAAGATATTTATGATGATTTGGATGTTAGTTCAAATTATGCATTGTTGTCATTCCAACCTTCTTCGTTCGAAGAAATAATCAAAGATGAAAATTGGGTGCAAGCCATGGATGAAGAAATTGAAGCTATTGAAAAGAATGATACATGGGATTTGGTTGATTTTCCAAAAGACAAAAATCTCATTAGTGTGAAATCAATGTACAAGATAGAGTTGAATGAGAAAGGTGAAATTGACAAATTTAAAGAAAAACTTGTAGCAAAAGGATTCTCTTAGCAACCGGGAATACATTTTGGAGAAATGTTTACTTCGGTAGCCAGATTGGATAATGTAAGAGCAGTTCTAGTCACAACACTTCAAAACAAGTGGAAAGTATATCAGATGGATGTAAAAACAACCTTCTTAAATGGAATTCTAGAAGAATAAATTTATGTGCAACAACATCCAGGATATGAAGTTGAAGGTAAAGAAGATAGAGTTTATAGGTTGAAGAAAGCGCTCTATGGAGTCAAGCAAGCACCTAGAGCTTGGTATAGCATAATTGACAACTACATGATCAAGAATGGATTTTGCAGAAGCAACATTGAGCCTACCTTATACACAAAGGTAAATGAGCATGGACAAATTTTGATTGTTTGCTTATATGTTGATGACATGATTTATACAAGTGATTTTGAATTTTATGAATTTAAAGCAGTAATGATGAAAGAATTTGAGATGACAGATCTTGGTCTCATGAAATATTTTCTTTTGATAGAAGTTTAGCAATCTGAAAAAGGAATTTTTATTTGTTAAAATAAATATGCTAGAGATTTGTTGAAAAGATTTAGGATGGAAAATTGAAAACTTGTCCCTACAGTAGTTGTAATAGGTACAAAGTTAAGAAAGGATGATGAAGGATCAGATGTCAATACAACTCTGTTCAAAGATTGGTTGGAAGCCTCATGTATCTCATAGCTACAAGACCATATATTATGCAAGGAGTGAATTTGATTTCCAGATTTATGGAGACTCCAAAAGGCACACATTAGAGTGCAAGAAAAATAATTCTGCGATACATAACAGGAAATAAAGATTGTGGCATAATGTATGCAAGCACAAAGAAGAGGGATTCGATTGGATATACAGATAGTGATTTTGCAAGTATTTTGGACGACATGAAGAGCACTTCTAGTTATCTATTCCATCTTGGTTCAGGTGTGATTTCATGGGCATCTAAGAAGCAACCTATTGTGTCACTTTCATCAGTAGAAGCAAAATATGTAGCAACAACTTCAACATGTCAAACAGTGTGGTTAAGAAGAGTATTTGATGGACTCAAGCAGAAAAAACAAGGATTGCCAACAATATATTGTGACAACACCTCAACGATTGCACTATCCAAGAATAATGTGTTTCATCAAAAGAACAAGCATATTGATACTAGATATCACTTTATTAGAGAACTTGTGAGCAATGGAGAAGTTCACTTGAAGCCTTGTAAATCTAGTGATCAATTGGCTGATATATTTACAAATTCATTAGCAAAAAATGTGTTTGAGTTTCATAGAAGAAACTTGGGTGTTATAAGCCTAGCTGAGACATAGACCAGCATGTAAGTTTGAGTTGTCATGAGTCATGTCCTAGTTTAGCAGTCGTAATTAAGGGGGAGTGTTAAAATAAGCTAATTACTCCCACATGAGGAGTTGGATAAAATTAGAGAGTGAGTTAACTGAGTGTTGAGTCAAGTTGAGTTAAGTTATAGTCAAATTTAAAGTGTGTGGTTGCATGCCAAGTTGTTTTAGGTGAGTCACTAGTTGGAAAAGGTTAAATGCCCTTCATTGGGTTCATTGTAATCATTAAGTTTTTGTGTGATCAATAGAAGAGTCGTAACTCGTATGTTTTGTGTGTGAAAGTTGTGTTTAAGCTTCCTTGCCTTTCCAACATGAGAAGGAAAGTGTGATGAGAGTATGCCTCAAGCCTCCCACCTAGTAAATGTGGCATTCTTAGGAAATTTTGAAATCTGATCCAATGTCCTACCTACCTACTACCGAATTAAAGTCAATTCACAATGATTGTGATGACTCAGATCCATGCAATTTGAAAATGTCAGTTAATGACAAAAATATCATAGATCTTGTCTCCTTTGGTTACTTTTGATACTGGAGAATCGATTGAAAGTCCCTGGGAATCGAAATCGAAGATTGGAAATCTGTAATTCATACTTGCGGAAAACATATTCATCAAACATAAGCATAGTAGCATGTGATGTTAAGCATCTTTGTTTTGTCTCCCCTTGCTATGGAAACAAACTGGAGAGTTGTGATAATTGTTTGCACTGTAAATGTTATTATTCTTCCCAAATCATTTTGACTGATAGCTACTACGACCTCTTTAGAAAAATGATTAATAAACACTTTTATATGTTATTCATCTCGATGAATAATGGTTTCTTAATTTTCTAGCTCCAATTTTCTTCTTTCGACTTTCATTCCCTAGAATATACTTGTGACAGTCAAATGTGAAAATATATCCTCTGTAGGAGTGTGTGGCACCTCTAGACCCAACATCTCTTAAAAACATATAACTGTGTGTATCACTGAAGGTTGTCTGCCCCCTCTTACCGATGTAAGGTTGTTGTATGCATTAAAAAGCAGAGTTATTCTATGCTTTCGTTAATCGTTCTTCTGTCATCATCTATAGTCCTTTTAAAAAATTCGTGTCATAGGTCCCCATGGGTCGAAAGGCTAGTTGAAATTTTTGTAGTAGATATTCTGACCTATAAGTTAATCATTGTAACAACAGAAAAAAATGTTGTAAACATTATACATTGATTCCCATCCTCGAAACAGTGGGCAATGTTAGCTTTATAGTGATTTGTTTATTCAGAAAACTAGGGTCGATTTTTCCTATTTCCTCATTCCATCGTGGATCCTTGCTCCTCCACCTTCATTAATGAAAGGTTCTGACCTATCTTGGTGTTTTCTATCAACCTTAGGAAACTGAAACAAACAATTTTTATCCACTATCTTAGAAAAAACATATTATTCAGTCACGTTCCTCGACTTTGACCTCTATGACCCATGCTCCTGGACGCTGGTTCGTATACTACTGAGCAAGTATACTACTAATCAGTTGCAATAGTTGTAGAATGAATGGAAATTTAGCATCTGATACAATTGAGAGATCACAAAAACTTACACCAAATAAATCAGTGCATTCAAGTAGTGAAGGGGAGAGCCAATTTGAAATACATTCAGTCGCCTCTTCTAAGTAACAAGAAAACCTGTAAAAAAAATGGAAAAATGTAGTTATGAATGGGAAAGGTCGAATATCTATCTTAACTTCGAATGGGAAAGTTTCTTCAGTGTTTTTCATTCAACTTTTTTTTTATGAAAAATGGGTCTTATCTTCAGACCTATTAGCTCCTGGATCTTCTCTGCCAAGGCCAAATGTTAGTTTACTTCATTCATTCTATCTTTTATAGGATACCATTTGATTCTCCGCCTTTATATGGACATCATTGTACTCAACAATCCCTTTGACCTACTTTGTGCTCAATCGTTAGACATAAATATAATTATCTTATCTTATCTAATATCAAACATAATAATATTTTAAGCAAATTTGATTATGTATTGGTCACGCCCCTAATAAGTTAAGTTGGTTGAAGAGGAGGTTTTTTCTTTAAAAAAATTGATTGGCACATCAGATAAAAACAACATCACCAATTCCATTTCGGATCCCATATCGACATTACAATTCGTTGAAAGTTCGTCTTTGAAAGTTGCGGAGGTCATTAAAAAGGAAGATTCAAATCAGCTGCGATCAATCGTCGCCTGTCCTACAAGGGTATATGTATACTTCATTTCCTTCTAATTTCATTTTAACATCAATGCGGAATATGTGAAGTGAAATTCATGGTTTAAGTTGTATGCAGGCAAAAAACTACAGGTTAAAATGAAGGTATGTGAAGATGAAGTATACATATACTTGTAGAATGGACAATAATTGATTGCAACTGATTTGAATCTTCTTTTTTAATGATCACCGCAATTTTCATCGATTAACTTTCAACGAATTTTAATGACCCGACATCCGAAATGGAATTAGTGATATTTTCTTTTTAAACCAATTTATTAATGGATTGCCTATTACATTAAAGTTCATCATGTTATTTTGTGGAAATTAAAAAAAAATTTAATCATCTAAAATAAAACGACATTCTTGTGAATTTTTTTTTTGAAATTTTTTGACTATGAGAGTGTTCAAATAGTTTTTTACCGAGGAAATGGATTCAATACCATAAAAATTATTGGGAAACTTAAAATCCTAAAATTTGACAGCGGATTTTAATTTTTTTCTAAAAAACTCTCAAAACCAAGACATAATTCCTAATGTTTTCCAAATTAATCAAAAACATTTTTACATTAGGCCAAATAAAACCAATTGCGTACCTAATCAGTAAATTATTTTTACTGGTTTATAAATAAATTACTTTTACTAGTTTATAATTTATGCAACACTTAGAAACATTTATTCTTGGTAGTTATTTAAATATCATGTGTCACACTTGTTTTGGGTATGGAGGAAAGGCACAATCTTACAAAGTAACTATATCACGGGACTGAAATCATCTTAGATCTATGCTCATATTTGTAGTTTTATTCTTCAATATCAATTACGCTACAATTTATTCTGAGTAGTTATTTAAATATCATGCATCACACTTCTTTTGGGCATAGAGGAAAGGGACAATCCTATAAAGTAATTATATCACCTGACTGGAATTATGCTCATATTTGTAGTTTTATCCTTCAATACCAATTAGGCTTGTCTTATCATGTTGAAAAGGTGAATGTTGCAACAAGACATTTAGGTTGATGTGTATTTTATTTTTATGAGGGAAGCTGCTAGAAAGAATTAACAGTTATATAAATATTCTAATTAATTAATTAATTTTCTGGTTCAATTTTGAATATTTAGATTACAATTAATTATTTTTTAGTTGTTTCTTATCGGACATTGAAATTGCCTATAATCTTTGTTGAATATTGAAATTGTTCATAATTTTACCATATTTTAATTTAGAACTTGTTATTTCTTAAGGATTATTATTTCTTATGTATTGGAGTATTTTGCATTGAGAAATTAACTTATTGAGAGGTTACTTTATTTTAGAAAGCAAGTCAATAAGGATAAATTCCATTCATACAAAGATCGTTGTATGATGTTTCCATACTTTAATGTTATTTAAATAAATAAAGCATTTGGAAATTTTGATAATTTTTTGTGGTTTTTGATATATTGTTTATGATTTAAGTTAATGGTTAAGGATTATTACAATTATTTTACCAAAAAAAAAATTGAACAACTATGTCAAGGGGTAGGGCATTTGAAACATCTAAATGCACAAACTTTCTTGCCACAAATGACATGACTATGCACTTCTAAATAGAAACAAGATAATTATTGATAGAAATGCATATTAAAATCATTTTAAACCAGTTTTCATTGTTGTAATGTTAACTAACAAAAAATTACTTGAAAGTAATTTTATTATTTAATCTAAGACATCTTCCGCCACATACATGTATATATAAACCTGACAATTCTTGTTCTTAATATATATAGGTATTAACTGAAAAACTTACACAATTTTCTAAGTACCCCTTTTCAATTAATTAAATATATGCTTATTGAAAAATAAAATATAATTTTAAAGATATTTAAAGATTCTTCATATATCTATATTCACATATTTTCCCTCTTCCAAAATCCACATGCACAAAGTCATTAGAAAAATTAATTTGTACATAATATGGGTATATAATAAATATATGTTTTTTTAATCAGGTGTTTTTTTGGGTGAGATATTTGTGTAAAATCATCTTCCTTATTCCTGCGTATGGATCCAATATTATCCATTTAAAGTTGATATATGGATCCAATATTATCCCTTCAAAGTTGATGTGCCTTTAACATTATAGTCTTATTAAGTCGAGATTGCTTTGAAATTATAGTTAGTAGTTGAAAGACAAATAATATTTGGAAAATATTTTTTTGAGTTAAATAAAGTATTGCATAAATACATTGTGTTATATTTATGGGAATATTTAAACATGTTTAATTTATTATATTTTACTGTAAATCTCTTTTGAAATTTAATATAAAATTATATAGGTTAAAAAGTTTCAAAATTTCATATGGTTTATTTTTAAATTTAATGCATTTCTTATAGTCTAAATTATTAAAAAAAATAAAAGCTTTCTATTCTATGAAAATTTATGTTAGTATTTTCAAAAACTTTAAAAGTAATTATTATTTCAATTAAAAATAATTGAAAAAGTAAATTAAAAAGATATATAAAATATTTATTATTACACTTCAAATCTAAAAAATTAATTTAAACAAATTAACACCATTAAAACAATTTTATAACAGTTAATTATTAAAAAATATATGTATAAAAGTTAATTTTGTAATATATTATATATATATATATATATCTAATTAAACATACACATAAAACTATATTAAAATTATTATTAATCTAGATCTATCTTAATTCCAGATCTACAAGTGCAATGAGGATCAAATTTCTTGAGATGCAAAAGAGATTTGATCCCTCTCAGCTCTTAGTAGATCCAGAGTTAAAATGGATCTAGGATGGTTTAATTTGACCATTTAAATAAGATATATTCTACATGAATACCATAGGCCGATACCATATAAACCTGGAATTGAAAACATACTCGTAACTTGATCAAATCATAAATAAGAGATATTCTACATGAATACTATAGGTCAATACCATGGATCCTCATAAACCTGGAATTGAAAACATACTCGTAACTTGACCAAATCATATTTACCTTAACTACCCAACAAATAATAATAGGAGTTGTCTATAATGCGACTTTTTGGAGATTCCGGTGACGGAATCCGGCGGAAGAAATGAAGTTAAATCTTGATTTTTAGCAGTTAAAATGGTTTTTTAACTGCATATTTGGATTCAGCGCCCTGAAAAATCCCTGGGAGCCATTGATTGTGCAGAAACTAGCTATCAAACTTGGGATTCCAATGAATTGCTGCCGGATTTTTTTAAATATATTTCTTGATTTATGAATAATAAATGAATAAACTGTCTACTGTAATTATTAAAATTTGTTTTTTTAAATAAAAATAAAAATTAATTATAACTTTTTGATTTTTAAAGAAAGAAAAAAAAGATAGATATAGATATATATATATGATATTTATACTATATATATATATATATATATATATATATAAAATTAATTAACAGGGGAAAAAAAGAATCATCATTAAATGAAATAACAATAACAATAACAAATCTTGGAATAACAAAAAAAAAAAGAAAAAATCCAAACTAAAGAATAATGAGATAAATTTTATTGTCTATAATGCGACTTTTTGGAGATTACGGTGATGGAATCCGGCAGAAGAAATGAGGCTAAATCTTGATTTTTAGCAATTAAAATGGTTTTTTAACTGCATATTTGGATTCATCACCATGAAAAACCCCTAACCCTTTGATTGTGCAGAAACTAGCTATCAAACTTGGGATTCCAATAAATTGCTGCCGGATTAATCGACCGGAAAGGCTTTCAAAAAGTCTCATTATAGACAACTGCGTTTGTATGTGAGATGTAATATTAAGGTACATGATAGTTCCAACGTTTGACTAAGGTATTTAAAATCAAGTTTCCTTTAGTGAGATTTGAGATTTTTTGGAAGTTTTTTCGGTGGATTTTTTCCATCTAATTTCTCCAAAATCTGGCCAAACTTACCCCTACACAATCGAAGCGTTCTAGGGATTTTTCAAGGTGTTGAATCCATACATATAGTAAAAAAACCCACACAAAATCAAGATTTCACCTCAAATTTTTCAGCACCGTCCTAAGGGTTTTTCAAGGCGCTGAATCCATATATACAATAAAAAAACTCATTTAAATAACGCAAATCAAGATTACAGTAAAAAAAACTAGTTTAAATAACACAAATCAAGATTTCACCTCAATTTTTTGAGCACAGGGAAGTCCAAAAAATCGCACTAAAGACAACTCGTTTTAAAATGTGTAAGTTTAAATGGGTAAATTATGGAAGATTTGTTATAATTTAATTTTAAATAAATTGTTTTTGTATTGAGAGGTATGTTGGTCATGTTTAATGTGTTATAAATATTTTGATTTAGTCAAAATAAAATAAAATAAAATTTATTTTATTTTATATTATTATTATGCAGTAGTCTATAACGCGACTTTTTGAAAGCTTTTCTGGTGGATTTTTCCAGTCAAAATACGGCAGCAATTCATTGGAATCCCAAGTTTGATAGCTAGTTTCTGCACAATCAATGGCTCCCAGGGATTTTTCAGGGCGCTGAATCCAAATATGCAGTTAAAAAACCATTTTAACTGCTAAAAATCAAGATTTAACTTCATTTCTTCCGCCGGATTCCGTCAACGGAATCTCCAAAAAGTCGCATTATAGACAACTCCTTGAACATGTGGTTGAACCCAAAGGGGTCATATTAATGATCTTGTGATCGATGCACACATTAGTGGGTCAAAACCCACCCCATATCCTTCAATTTCTACAAGTCCGTGGAATGTATAACATTAAATGATTTTTGTCACGTGTTCACACATAAATGGATCACAACTATTATTATAGATGATTGTTTTTAAATTAATTTTTAAAATAAATTTTGTAATTTTTTTTAATATGTTTCCTGATTTATGGATAATAAATGAATAAACTGTCTACTGTAATTATAAAATTTGTTTTTTTAAATAAAAATAAAAATTAATTATAACTTTTTAATTTAAAGAAAATAAAAGATATATATATATATATATATTAAAGGAAAAAAAATCATCATAAATGAAATAACAAATCCTGGAATAATAAAAAAAAAGAACAAATCCAAAGTAATGAGTAATGAGATAAATTTTATAATTTTTGGTGTTTGTATGTGAGATGTAATATTAAGGTACATGATAGTTCCAACGTTTGACTAAGGTTTTCAAAATCAAGTTGCCTTTAGTGAGATTTGAGATTTTTTGGAAGTTTTTTGGTGGATTTTTTCCGTCTAATTTCTCTAAAATCTGGCCAAACTTACCCCTACATAATCGAAGTGCCCTAAGGATTTTTCAAGGTGTTGAATCCATACATATAGTAAAAAAACCCACACAAATCAAGATTTCATCTCAAATTTTCCGGCACCGCCCCAGGGGTTTTTCAAGGCGCTGAATCCATATATACATTAAAAAAACTCATTTTAAATAACGCAAATCAAGATTACAGTAAAAAAAACTAGTTTAAATAACACAAATCGAGATTTCACCTCAATTTTTTAATGTGTTATAAATATTTTGATTTTGTCAAAATAAAATAAAAATAAGTTTATTTAATTTTATATTATTATTATTATTTGTTGGGTAGTTAAGGTAAATATGATTTGGTCAAGTTACCAGTATGTTTTCAATTCCAAGTTTATGAGGATCCATGGTATTGACCTATGGTATTCATGTAGAATATCTCTTATTTATGATTTGGTCAAGTTACCAGTATGTTTTCAATTCGAGGTTTATGAGGATCCATGGTATTGACCTATGGTATTCATGTAGAATATATCTTATTTAAATGGTCAAATTAAACCATCCTAGATCCATTTTAACTCTGGATCTACCAAGAGCTGTGAGGGATCAAATCTCTTTCGGATCTCAAGAAATTTGATCCCTCTTGGCACTTGTAGATCTGGAATTAAGATAGATCTAGATTAATAATAATTTTAATATACTTTTATGTGTATGTTTAAATTATACGTATATTTTTTAATAATTAACTTTTATACATCTATTTTTTAATAATTAACTTTTATAAAAATGTTTTAATGATGTTAATTTGTTTAAATTAATATTTTTAAGATTTGAAGTGTAATAATAAATATTTTATATATCTTTTTAATTTAAAGACTTTTTCAATTATTTTTAATTAAAATAATAAGTATTTTTAAAGTTTTTGAAAATACTAATTAACATAAATTTTCATAGAATAGAAAGTTTTTATTTTTTTTTTAATTTAGACTATAAGAAATACATTAAATTTAAAAATAAACCATATGAAACTTTGAAACTTTTTAAGCTATATAATTTTATATTAAATTTCAAAAGAGATTTACAGTAAAATAGAATAAATTAAACATGTTTAAATATTCTCATAAATATAACACAATGTACTTATGCAATACTTTATTTAACTCAAAAAAATGTTTTCTAAATATTATTTTTTTCTTTCAACTACTAACTATAATGTCAAAAAGCAACCTCGACTTAATAAGACTATAATGTTAAAGGCACATCAACTTTGAAGAGATAATATTGGATCCATACATCAACTTTGAATGGATAATATTGGATCCATACGAAGGAATAAGGGAGATGATTTTACACAAATATTACCAAAAAAACACATGATTAAAAAAACATATATTTATTATAGACCCATATTATGTACAAATTAGTTTTTCTAATGACTTTGTGCATGTGGATTTTGGAAGAGCTAAAATATGTGAATATAGATAGACGAAGAATCTTTAAATATCTTTAAAATTATATTTTATTTTTTAATAAGCATATATTTAATTAATTGAAAGATGGGGTATTAGAAAATTGTCTAAATCTTTCAGTTTTATACCCATATATATATTAAAAACAAGAATTGGCAGGTTTATATATACATGTATGTGGCGGAAGATGTCTTAGATTAAATAATAAAATTACTTTTAAGCAATTTTTTGTTAGTTAACATTACAGCAATGAAAATTGGTTTAAAAGGATTTTAATATGCATTTCTATCAATAATTATCTTGTTTCTATTTAGAAGTGCATAGTCATGTCATTTGTGGCAAGAAAGTTTGTGCATTTAGATGTTTCAAATGCCCTACCCCTTGACATAGTAGTTCAATCTTTTTTTGGTAAAATAATTGTCATGATCCTTAACCATTAACTTAAATCATAAACAATATATCAAAAACCACAAAAAAATTGTCAAAATTTCCAAATGCTTTATTTATTTAAATAACATTAAAGTATGGAAACATCATACAATGATCTTTGTATGAATGGAATTTATCCTTATTGACTTGCTGTCTAAAATAAAGTAACCTCTCAATAAGTTAATTTCTCAAATGCAAAATACTCCAATACATAAAAAATAATAATCCTTAAGAAATAACAAGTTCTAAATTAAAATATGATAAAATTATGAACAATTTCAATATTCAACAAAGATTATAGGCAATTTCAATGTTCGATAAGAAACAACTAAAAAATAATTAATTATAATCTAAATATTAAAATTTGAACCAGAAAATTAATTAATAATAATATTTATATAACGGTTAATCATTTCTGGCAGCTTCCTTCATAAAAATAAAATACACATCAACCTAAATGTCTTGTTGCAACATTCACCTTTTCAACATGATAAGACAAGCCTAATTGGTATTGAAGGATAAAACTACAAATATGAACATATATCTTTGATTATTCCAGTCACGTGATATAATTACTTTGTAGGATTGTCCCTTTCCTCTATTCCCAAAAGAAGTGTGATGCATGATATTTAAATAACTACTCAGAATAAATTGTAGCGTAATTGATATTGAAGAATAAAACTACAAATATGAGCATAGATCTAATATGATTTCAGTCCCGTGATATAGTTACTTTGTAAGATTGTGCCTTTCCTCCATACCCGAAACAAGTATGACACATGAAATTTAAATAACTACCCAGAATAAATGTGTTTCTAAGTGTTGCATAAATTATAAACTAGTAAAAGTAATTTATTTATAAACCAATAAAAATAATTTACTAATTAGGTAGGCAATTGGTTTTATTTGGCCTAATGTAAAAATGTTTTTGATTAATTTGGAAAACATTAGGAATTATGTCTTAGTTTTGAGAGTTTTTAAGAAAAAATTAAAATCAGCTGTCAAATTTTAGGATTTTAGGTTTCCCAATAATTTCTATGGTATTGAATCCATTTCCTCGGTAAAAAAACTATTTGAACACTCTCATAGTAAAAAATTTTCAAAAAAAAATTCACGGGAATGTCATTTTATTTTAGATGATTAAAAGGAATTTTAATTTCCACAAGATAACATGATAACTTTAATGTAATAGGTAATCCATTAATAAATTGGTTTAAAAGGAAAGTATCACTAATTCCATTTCGGATGTTGTGTCATTAAAATTCGTTGAAAGTTAGTTGATGAAAGTTGTGGTGATCATTAGAAAGGAAGATTCAAATCAGTTGCAATCAATACTTGTCCATCCTACAAGTATATGTATACTTCATCAAGTATTTGTCTTTGTTGGTCTGGGGATCTACCACATCCGGAGTGAAACATACCTTCATTTTCACCTTTAGTTTTTTTCCTGCATACAACTTAATCCATGAATTTCACTTCACATATTCCGCATTGACGTTAAAATGAAATTAGAAGGAAATGAAGTATACATATACCCTTGTAGGACAAGCGACGATTGATCGCAGCTGATTTGAATCTTCCTTTTTAATGACCTCCGCAACTTTCAAAGACAAACTTTCAGCCAATTGTAATGTCGATATGGGATCCGAAATGGAATTGGTGATGTTGTTTTTATCTGATGTGCCAATCATTTTTTTCAGGAGAAAAAACCTCCTCCTCAACCAACTTATTAGGGGCGTGCCATCAAATTTTCCTAAAATATTACTATGTCTGATATTAGATAAGATAAGATAATTATATTTATGTCTAACGATTGAGCACAAAGTAGGTCAAAGGGATTGTTGAGTACAATGATGTCCATATAAAGGCGGAGAACCAAATGGTATCCTATAAAAGATAGAATGAATGAAGTAAACTAACATTTGCCCTTGGAAGAGAAAATCCAGGAGCCAATAGGTCTGAGGATGAGACCCATTTTTCATAAAAAAAAGAAGGTTGAATGAAGAACACTGAAGAAACTTTCCCATTCGAAGTTAAGATGGATATTCGACCTTTCCCATTCATAACTACATTTTTCCATTTTTTTTATAGGTTTTCTTGTTACTTAGAGGAGGCGACTGAATGTATTTCACATTGGCTCTCCCCTTTGCTACTTGAATGCACTGATTTATTTGGTGTAAGTTTTTGTGATCTCTCAATTGTATCAGATGCTACATTTCCATTCATTCTACAACTATTGCGACTGATTAGTAGTATACTTGCTCAGTAGTATACGAACCAGCGTCCAAGAGCATGGGTCATAGAGGTCAAAGTTGAGGAACGTGACTGAATAATATGTTTCTTCCAAGATAGTGGAAACATATAAAGGCTTTTTTGCAGGTTTTCTCTGACCAAGGACCAAGACGAGGATAAAAATTGTTTGTTTCAGTTTCCTAAGGTTGATAGAAAACACCAAGATAGGTCAGAACCTTTCATTAATGAAGGTGGAGGAGCAAGGATCCATGATGGAATGAGGAAATAGGAAAAATCGATCCTAGTTTTCTGACTAAACAAATCACTATAAAGCTAACATTTCCCACTGTTTCGAGGATGGGAATCAATGTATAATGTTTACGACATTTTTTTCTGTTGTTACAATGATTAACATACAAGTCAGAATATCTACTACAAAAATTTCAACTAGCCTTTCGACCCAAGGGGACCTATGACACGAATTTTTTAAAAGGACTATAGATGATGACAGAAGAATGATTAACGAAAGCATAGAATAACTCTGTTTTTTAATGCATACAACAACCTTACATCGGTAAGAGGGAGGAGACAACCTTCAGTGATACACACAGTTATATGTTTTTAAGAGATGTTGGGTGTAGAGGTGCCACACACTCCTACAGAGGATATTTTTTCACATTTGACTGTCACAAGTATATTCTAGGGAATAAAAGTCGAAACAAGAAGAGTGGAGCTAGAAAATTAAGAAACCATTATTCCTCGAGATGAATAACATATAAAAGTGTTTGCTAATCATTTTTCTAAAGAGGTCGTAGTAGCTATCAGTCAAAATGATTTGGGAAGAATAATAACATTTACACTACAGACAGTTATCACAACTCTCCAGTTTGTTTCCATAGCAAGGGGAGACAAAACAAAGATGCTTAACATCACATCTACTCTGCTTATGTTTGATGAATATGTTTTCCGCAAGTATGAATTACAGATTCCCAATCTTCGATTTCGATTCCCAGGGACTTTCAATCGATTCTCCAGTATCAAACGTAACCAGAGGAGACAAGATCTATGATATTTTTGTCATTAACTGACATTTTCAAATTGCATGGATCTGAGTCATCACAATCATTGTAAATTGACTTTAATTCGGTAGTAGGTAGGTAGGAAATTGGAACAGATTTCAAAATTTCCTAAGAGTGCCACATTTACTAGGTGGGAGGCTTGAGGCATACACTTGTCACACTTTCCTTTCTCCTGTTGGAAAGGCAGGGAAGCTTAAACACAACTTTAACACACAAAACATATGAGTTACGACTCTTCTATTGATCACACAAAAACTTAATGATTACAATGAACCCAATGAAGGGCATTTAACCTTTTCCAACTAGTGACTCACCTAAAACAACTTGGCATGCAACCACACACTTTAAATTTGACTATAACTTAACTCAACTTGACTCAACACTCAGTTAACTGACTCTCTAATTTTATCCAACTCATGTGGGAGTAATTAGGTTATTTTAACACTCCCCCTTAATTACAACTGCTAAACTAGGACATGACTCATGACAACTCAAACTTGCATGCTGGTCTATGTCTCAGCTAGGCTTATAACACCCAAGTTTCTTCTATGAAAATCAAACACATTTTTTGCTAATGACTTTGTAAATATATCAGCCATTTGATCACTAGATTTACAAGGCTTCAAGTGAACTTCTCTATTGCTCACAAGTTCTCTAATAAAGTGATATCTAGTATCAACATGCTTGTTCTTTCCATGAAACACATTATTCTTGGATAGTGCAATTGTTGAGGTGTTGTCACAATATATTGTTGGTGATCCTTGTTTTTTCTGCTTGAGTCCATCAATACTCTTCTTAACCACACTGTTTGACATGTTGTTGAAGTTGTTGCTACATATTTTGCTTCTACTGATGAAAGTGACACGATAGGTTGCTTCTTAGATGCCCATGAAATCACACCTAAACCAAGATGGAACAAATAACTAGAAGTTCTCTTCATGTCATCCAAACTACCTGCAAAATCACTATTTGTATATCCAATTGAATCCCTCTTCTTTGTGCTTGCATACATTATGCCACAATCTTTATTTCCTGTTATGTATTGCAGAATTATTTTTCCTGCACTCTAATGTGTGTCTTTTGGAGTCTCCATAAATCTGGAAATCAAACTCACTCCTTGCATAATATCTGGTCTTGTAGCTATGAGATACATGAGGCTTCCAACCAATCTTTTGAACAGAGTTGTAATGACATTTGATCCTTCATCATCCTTTCTTAACTTTGTACCTATTACAACTAGTGTAGGGACAAGTTTTCAATTTTCCATCCTGAATCTTTTCAACAAATCTCTAACATATTTATTTTAACAAATAAAAATTCCTTTTTCAGATTGCTAAACTTCTATCAAAAGAAAATATTTCATGAGACCAAGATCTGTCATCTCAAATTCTTTCATCATTGCTGCTTTAAATTCATAAAATTCAAAATCACTTGTATAAGTCATGTCATCAACATATAAGCAAACAATCAAAATTTGTCCATGCTCATTTACCTTTGTGTACAAGGTAGGCTCAATGTTGCTTCTGCAAAATCCATTCTTGATCATGTAGTTGTCAATTATGCTATACCAAGCTCTAGGTGCTTGCTTGACTCCATAGAGCGCTTTCTTCAACCTATAAACTATATCTTCATTACCTTCAAATTCATATCCTGGATGTCGTTGCACATAAATTTATTCTTCTAGAATTCCATTTAAGAAGGTTGTTTTCACATCCATCTGATATATTTTCCACTTTTTCTAAAGAGTTGTGACAAGCACTGCTCTTACATTATCTAATCTGGCTACCGAAGTAAACATTTCTCCAAAATGTATTCCTGGTTGCTAAGAGAATCCTTTTGCTACAAGTTTTGCTTTAAATCTGTCAATTTCACCTTTATCATTCAACTCTGTCTTGTACATTGATTTCACACTAATGAGATTTTTGTCTTTTGGAAAATCAACCAAATCCCATGTATCATTCTTTTCAATAGCTTCAATTTCTTCATCCATGGCTTGCACCCAATTTTCATCTTTGATTATTTCTTCGAACGAAGAAGGTTGGAATGACAACAATGCAAAATTTGAACTAACATCCAAATCATCATAAATATCTTTCAGACTTCTCATTTTTTTCTTACCATTTCTTGATTCATCACATGATTGATTGTTGGGAGAATCTCGATTTGTTGATCTGCATCAAGATCCATGTTGTGCATAAAATCTTGGAGTCCTTGTTGGTGTGTCTTTGTTTAATGTCTTCACCTGTGATTCTTGTTGCTCCTTTTTTGCTACATCATCTTCTTCCATCAGTGTAACTTGTGCATCAATTGTTTTGTCTACAGTCCCATTCCATGACTCTTGTTCTTTAAACACAACATCTCTCCTAATTATGGTCTTCTTGGTGACAGGGTTATACAATTTATAAGATTTTGATTGCTCATTATAACCAATAAATATGCGTTTTCACTTTTATCATCCAATTTTCCTCTTCGATCTTTAGGCACATGTTCATAAGCTACACATCCAAATACTCTGAGATGAGATACGCTGCAAGACATACCTGACCATGCTTGTTCTGTTACTTTGTTCATCACACTCTTTGTAGGAGATATGTTGATCACATAAATAGCACATGCAACTGCTTCTACCTAACACTCATTAGACAAGTTTCTTCCTTTCAACATGCTTCTTTCCATGTTCGTAATTGTCATGTTCTCTCTCTGCTACACAATTCTGTTGCGGTATGTACCTTTGTAAATTGTCTTTTGATTCCATGTTTTTGCAGTACTCATGGAATTCCTTTGAATCATATTTTCCACCACAATCTGACCTCAATACCTTGATCTGTTGATCACTTTGGTTCTTTGCTAAGGCCTTGAATTCTTTGAACTTTGCAATAGTTTCAAACTTCTCCTTTAAGAAGTAAACCCATGCATTTATGCTATAATCATCAATGAAAGTGTGGAAGTAAGAACTAGCTCAAGAGGTTTCTTTGCTCTATATGCAACTCCCTTTGGAAAAAGTTCACGGTGTTGCTTTCCCAAGATGCAACACTCACAAGTACTAGCAGGTTCCTTGATGGGGGGTAATCTTCTGACTATCTATTTTTGTTGCAACAATCTTAAACTAGAAAAGTGCAAGTGTCCAAACCGAAAGTGCCATAACCAATAATCATTAGAATATGTAATTGTAAAAGAACTGAACTTATCACTGTAATACATGACTAGAGGAAAGAGTTTGTTCCTCATCATTTGCACCTTTGCTATTATTTGTTTGCTTAGGGGTTTGTCATATATGACACATTCTTGACCTTGAAACATAAATTTGTATTCCTTATGTGTCAATTGACCAACACTTATCAAATTATGTTTGAGACCAGGGACATAATATACCTCTAATATTTTCTTCGGCTCCCCCTGCTTGGTCAAAATCTTGACCACTCCTTTTCCATCTACATCCATAGTCTTATCAGTCCCCAACTTTACCTCTGTCTTCACATATTGATCCAAGTTTCCAACCAAAATCTTGTTGCATGTCATGTGGTTACTACAATCACTATCTAGTAGCCACACATTATCATGGTTCATAAATGGTATGGCAAGCTAGGAACATGGAGTTAGTACTCTCTATATCGACATTAGCTCTTTGGTTCTCTTGATCAGCTATCCTCTTCCTGCAATCATGGGCATAGTGACAAAATTTATTTCAATAATAACATCTCACCTTTGATTTGTCAACTCATTGATTATTGTTGAATCTTCTGCAGTTGCTTCCACTTTGATGTCCATGCTCCTCTCGGTCATCTCTCTTACCACCATATCTTTTGCTTCTTCCTCTACCTCTCGATCTACTTCTACCTCGACCTTTGTTTCTTGAAATAGAAACATGTCTTTTGAAAGCGATTTCTAAAGTGGAATCCTTATTTCTGTCTATCCTTTCCTCATGTGATAGAAGTGATCCCATCAACTCATCAACTGTCATTGATGTCAATTCCTTGGCTTCTTCTATGGCTTCTACCACAACACCAAATATGGTAGACAAAGATCTAAGAACTTTCTCAACCATTATTTGATCATTAATTTCCTCACCATAAATTTTTAATTGATTTACGACAATCATGACCCTATTCATGAAAGAATCGATGTCCTTTGTCTCCTTCATCTGCAGACTTTCAAAATCTCTCCTAGTATTCTGCAACTTAACAATATTGACTTTGGCCATACATTTATATCTTGTCGCCAAAGTATCCCATGCTTCTTTTGTTGAAGACATGATCATAGTCTTTTGGAACACTACTCGATCCACTCCTTGTTGGATAAGATGCAACACTCGTGCACACTTCTTCTTGTCTTTCTTCCATAGATCTCTCTCTACATTAGTGAGAGCTCATTCTTCTACACCATCCTTAGGTTCTAAAAACTCAAACTAGACATAATACCAAAAATCATGAACGTGCAACATGGTCACCATCTTAATGGCCCACACATCATAATCTTTCCCTGTAAATGGTGAGAACTGAGGCTAAATTTTGAGAAAATCATCTTTCTTCAAGACTTATCTTCAAAAAAACCTTAAATTTCCTTTTTATAAATTTGTAAAGCTTCTTTTCTTTTTAAAATTCATTATAAAAATTTTATAGAATCTTTTCCCTTTTATTTCACATAAATTTATGAAATACCCTTTAAAGCACCTTGATAAATAACCTTTTTAAAAATCCATTCAAAAACCTTTTTATAATAAAAAAGATTTTTAAAGAAAAACTCATGTGCATAAAACCTTCAACTTTATGAAAAGTTTTTGAAATCGTATACGCAAACTTTAAAAACCTTATAAAAAAATATTACGTGACCTTTTCAAACGAAAGGTTTGACTTTCAAATTACGGTTTTCACGTTTTCCAATTCCTCACAGGGTTTGCCTTTTTCCCATACATGAGAGGGCTTGTGCACGAAACACAAAATAAACTGTGCAATTATCCTTATTGTTTTTTTTTGCAGAATCATAGTTAAATGTTATTTGCGCAGTTTTTACACTAACAAAGTGTGAAATCTGCGTGCTCTTTAACAGTTTGGCGAATTTACAACGGAAATTTATTAAAAAAAAAAAATTGGCTTTTTTTTCACTCGCTCTGCAGGCACCATGGATCTTGTGATCCTTCCTCACCTTTGATATTAATTTGTTGGAAAGGCAAAAGAGCTTAAACACAACTTTCACACACAAAACACACGAGTTGTGTCTCTTATTTTGATCACACAAAACTTAATGATTACAATGAACCCAGTGAAGGGTATTTAACTTCCAACTAGTGACTTGCCTAAAATAACTTGACATGCAACCACACACTATAAATTCGACTATGACTTAACTTGACTTGACTTAACTTGACTTAACACTCAGTTAACTAACTCTCTAATTTTAACCAACTCCTCATGTAGGAGTAATTAGCTTATTTTAACATCTCCGATGTACTAGAAATAATGCTATTTTTTAGGGACCACATGCACTCCCATTTCCCTGCTAGTTTCAAAAGGTGCTAAGGTGGTATGAAATCCTTTGATATTTTGCAAGGATCTTGTTTAGTCAAATTTCACTATCAAAGAGGGGTCATGGAGACCTTTCATTTCCATCTATTGGACTCTAGGATGGGACATTTGTACAACATGCAAGAGTTGTATGCACTCTCCCCTGAGACACTGATTGATGTCACGGTTCAGGCTGAATGGGAGGAAAAAACGCACAAGGTTTTTTCGCAGTCCATGTCTCCCTTTTCAAGAAAGACTAATGCTAGAGTTGAAGCCATTACAATGCCCCACTGGAGTTGAAGCCATTACAATGCCCCACTATGAAGGAAATATTCAGAATTACTCACAGATTCATCCCGAAAAACATAGGGCTAAAAAGAAAGCTCTCAAGGTAGTGATCAATGGACAACCATTAACTCTGGAACCCGAGTCTTTTTTGGAGAGCGTTGAAAGGCTCAAAAATAGGGAGTTGGTACGAAGGTGGCACCATTTACAGATGTCTGGTGAACAGGTTAAAACATGGGTGGAGAGTCAATGGCTACCCCTTTTGAAATACCTCCCAAAAGTTAGCATCCTCTTCAACGGGTGGATGGTTTTTTATTTGCTTAGTCATGAGGATACAAAGCAGATTTTGGGCACTCCATGTTTAAAAGGTAGATGTTTTATAACCCTTCAAAAACGGAAGATGGGCTTTGACCCCTTCTCCGAACCGCACAGGAGAAATTTAATTTGGGAAAACTTACCTGGATTGCAGTTAGAATTATGGAAATTGATGGTGATTAAGGCGATTGCTAATCGTTTGGGATGATTTTACTACTAGGATGAAGGAAACTTTGGTCAGATTGACAAGAGAATGGTGTGGGTTTTGTTGGAAGTGGATTTCAGCGAAGGCTTATTGGAAGAACTGGAATTACGCCGAGGTACATCTGTAATAAGGCTCAATGTGGATTTATGGGGGGTACCTTTCTGCTACTTAGAATGCCATGAGACAAGACATATGATCTCAGCATGCCCAAAGACGCACACTTTTCGAGGTCGCACCAGACAACAAGATTTTCATGGGAATTCGTCAGAGGATAAGGACGATGCTCCATCAAGAAGAACTACCCTAAGTCAGCCTCTTGCCCCAGGTAACCCACTTTCTCCAAAAATGTCATCTCTTGTGCTTGATAAAAATGAATGTGTTTCTTTGTGGGCTATGGGTTAAAACGGGGAAAATTCCCTAATTTGTTTACATGAGTCCCCAGTATCGGGCATATCCCCACAGAGACCAAATTATCCCCCAAAGCCTTCTCTGGTATCATCTATTGGAGGTATATTACCTGGGGATTTAAAGAACCATCCTAATCTGTCTTTCCATACTTTTTCTAAGAAAGAGGATTCTTTTGTCTTCTTCACACGAAGTCAAGAGCCACACCACCTATAGCCCATGACGGTTGGGACTTATTTAGACTTATCCCCAAATCGAGACCTAATCTCTCTTTCACAATATGCATCCTCAGATATCGAAACCCTTCAAATTGTTCAGTTATTTTTTCATTCATCCAGGGCCATGGAGAAACCTCTTCCCCAAAAGGTTGGCTCTAAATAGAAAAAGAAAACCCCTAAATTTAAAAAGATCTATGTTTGTAATTTCACAGAGCAAGGTAGGAGACCTGCAAATGGAATACCACAGAAATCAATGTCTTTAAAAATGGGCATCACCAAGGTTCCAGGTAAGTTTTTCTTCGTTGTTTATGAGCAAGATATCCTCACCAATGCTGGCAGCATAGATTATTACTAGAAGACAAAATAGGTGACAAAATCATTTCCAAAATGATGAAAAAAACCATATTGTATTTGTTTTTGTTACATTCCAAAATGTAAGTCACAGTACTATGAAGGTATTTTGTTGGACATACAAATTTATGTAAAAAGGAGGAAATCACAGGGATAAAAGGCAAGATAGTAATATCTATGTTAAGAACATGAATAGTCTTGTAAACAAGAATGAAGTAACTCACTTATACTTCATAATATAAAGTTTGTGTTTTTTTCCTATGAAAAAAGAAAAACTACATATTTCCATTGTTTCCCAATTGTAATATGTGGTAATGAAATCGCTATAATTGTGAAATATCAAGAAACATAGTTAACAAATGATTGGGGCCAAGTCTATTTCCCAAAATCAAATTTAAACAGATTATTATAATGAATTTAAGAAGATTATTAATAAAGTTTGGTTAAACTTGAACAGACCAAGTTACCAACTATTTTCAAACTCCAAGATAATAACACATAATTTTGCCTCATAATTGGTCCTAGTGACATCGATGATCTTACAGAATCCTTGCTTGTCAAAGAAATCTTTACAGAACTCCTGGTCGTCAAATAAATATTCAAGCAACTCCTGCACTTTGAGTATTCGCATAGAACTTCCCACCAACACAACTGATCTGAAATGGAGCATATTAGTAATGTTGTGCTAATTCCCCATTCAAAATAAAACCTAAGATGTTTATCATTTGCACATCAAGTGCTCAAGGATTCAATATTTTTGCTTAATTAACTGATTCCCATGGGAGTTTCTTATGTAAATGTTAGAAATAATTTAACATAAAACATATGCTGAACAACAACAAAGAACATCAAAATACAACACACAACAAGCACATGATAAAGGAGTTCACCCCTCTTAGGCAACGTCTCCTTGGTCGAGCTTCCAATGGCTTGGGCCTCTCTATTATGCTCAAATTATAATAAAAGTGCATTTACAATGCTCAAATGCCTCTGAAGTCTGTCTCAATGAGTTCAGAATATTAAAAAATGGCTATCTAACCTCCTTTTGCATCCAATTTGGATAAGAACTGAGGAAGTTATGACTTCTCCCATTTCTTCCACTATTTGTTCCACAAATTGCTCCAAAACCAACCAAAAACCCCATTTCTGCTCCAAAATCTACTAATGGAGCGAGAAATTTACCATACATCGGGCGATATCCTATCGGATGTATCGCAAATTGCAATCGGCAAGTGTTGCGGGCTCTTAGGGTCTATGAATAGAAAATGGGCGATTTGCGATTGCAATATTGCAGACCCGACAGGATATTAAATCACAACCTATAATGGCATCGCATCCAGGGACTATTGCATTTCGCAATCGGTGTAAAATCCTGACAGATGGTCTTGTAAACACAACAAAATGTTTCGATTGTGATATCGTAGACCCACTGGGGATATTTAACTGTACCATATAAAATCCCACGTCTGGGGTCCATCGCTCATCGCAATCGGTGAAGTTCAACGACCGAAGGTCTTGTTAACACAGCAGAACATTGTGATGCAATATTGGCAGACCCGATGAGAACTTAAACTATGACATATAAAATCCCACGTTTGGGTAATTTATTGCATCGCACCCTGGTAACTGTCGGGGGCCGATTCTGACTTGTTCTCCCCTCCTCGATCTGCGATTACAATATGTGATGGCCTTATCACATCGCAACCCTAAACCTGTCGGGGCCGATTTGTAATGCTTTTCCACCTTGCGACTGTGATTTTCAAAATGCGGGTGTCAATGGCATCCTTCCACTTAGCGCCTCCTCATTCGCTGAAGACCTTGTCACCTCATCCCAATCCTAGCATGTAAACAAGTCAAACATGAACTTTGACATGCTCTAACTTCTACATACGAAATCGGATTTAAGTACCATTCACACCATTGGATTTAGAATGACGAGCTCTTCAATCTGAAGTTGAGTGTGACAAGATTCTAAGACTTTAGTTTTTGAGCTTAATTCTGAGCACCTGATCACTCCTCCCCACTGGAAGCTTTGTTGTCCTTATCCTTCTATCAAGTATAGTGTCTTATTAAAGCACATCAAGGAATTTTGGAGAAAAGTTTTCAATAGGTGGAATTTGAACATTCTCTCTTTGATCTTCAATCAAAGGAGGTTCATACAATCTCAAATTTTCAACATTAACAATGGAATAGATTTTCATATATGAAGGCAAATCAATCTTGAAAGCATTATTACCAATCTTTTCCAGAATTTTAAATGGACCATAACAAATTGGTTCAGCTTTTTACCTTCACCTTGAATCCTCTCCTTGCTAATTTATAGCCAAACTTCATCACCTACTTGAAATTGATGATCCACATGATTCTTATCATGCCTTGCCTTATGCTTGCCTTGACTCTTTTCTAGTTGTTCTTGAACTGTTTGGTGAATCAACTGAATTTTCTCAATGAATTTCTTTATTTTGTCTATGTCACTATGTCCATATAGAGCTACATCTTTCTCAAAGATGAAATCCAAAGGTGATTTAGGAAAATAACCAAGACATGCCTCAAAAGACAAAGTTAGAGTAGAAGAGTGTTTCGCTCGGTTGTAAGCATGATGAATATAATGCAACTGTTCATCCCACAACTTAGGATGTTTGTTGTAAGATCCTCTTAGAAAATGAATAATTGTCATGTTAACTGCTTCAGTTTGACCATCTATTTGTGGATGGAAGGTTGTACTTTTCTTCAATTTGGTGTCCATCAAGTTCCATAAACTTGACCAAAATTTCCCAACAAATCGAGAATCACAATTGCTTACAATAGTAGGCAATCCAAAATGAACCCATACATTTTGAAAGAAAAGTTGAGATTTTTTTCAACTGCAATTTCTTTTTTACAAGGAATTAATATGCACACCTTTCTGAACCTATCCACAACTACATACAAATAATCATGACCTTTCCTTGATAAAGGAAAACCTCCTGCAAAATCCATAGAAACACTTTCCCATGGTCGTGAAGGCATTGGAAGTGGTGTGTACAATCCTAGTTTCCTATTACTAGGCTTACTAACTGCACACAATGAACAACCTCTGATAAAACGTGACACACTTTCAAGCATATGAGGCCAATAAAAATACCTCTGAATATTTTCCACTATTTTACTTACACTGAAATGTCGAGCAATAAGAGAAGTGTGCGCTTCCCTTGTGACATTTACTCTCTCTCCTGTGCAACACAAAATTTTCCCAAATGATACAACATATTATCGTGTACATGGTAGTCTAATTCCTCAACTTGGTGGCCTTGAATCAAGTTTAAATATACCTCTTGAAAGTCAGCATCTTGTGCGTAGTGGCTACATTAATAGCTAGTCTAGAAAGCATATCAGCAACTTTGTTATAAATACCTTTCTTGTACCTAATTACCAATTGGACTTGCTGTAAAAATCCCATCCAATGAAAGTGTGTTGATTGTTGCAATTTGGTTTGAGATTGTAGATATTGCAAAGGTTGATGATCGGTGTGAATAATGGTTTCTTTTCCCATCAAGTAATGCTTCCATTTCTTCATACTTTGCACCAATGCATAAAGCTCTATATCATGTGTAGGATAATTATAAAAGTACCATTAAAAATTTTAGAATGAAATGAAATGGGCTTAACTTGCAGGAAAAGAACTACACCCATGGCGTAGTCACTTACATCTATTTGTATTTCAAAGGGTTGTTTCAAGTCCGGCAATGCTAAAACTGGGGCTGAAGTGATATTTTGTTTTAAAGCATCAAATTATTATTTGTGTTTGCCTCCCCACTGAAATACAACCTTCATGCTGGTCAAATCATGTAGTGGAGCTGCTATGGAAGAGAAATTGGCAATGAACTTCCTCCAATATTGCACTGCTCCCAGAAAACTCCTTACTTCTGTGACTGATTTGGGTATTGACCAATTCACAATGACCGAAACTTTAAAGGGGTCAATCTTCAACTCACCACCTCCAACTATGTGGCCCAAATACACTAAGGAAGTTTTCCCAAATTCAAATTTAGACATATTCATAAATAATTTTTCTTTTCTAATGACATCCAAAACTTTCTTGACATGCTTGACATGTTATTCTTGCGATTTGTTGAATATCAAAATATCATCCAAATAGAAAATTAAAAATTCATCAAGAAAGGATCTTAAAACATCATTCATAACTCTCATGAATGTAGTTGGAGTGTTGCAAAGACCGAAAGGCATAACCAGCCACTCAAACAATCCCTGTTTGGTTTTAAAAGTAGTCTTCCAAATATCCTCCTCAGTTGTTCTAACTCGATGATATCCACTTCTCAAGTTTTCTAATTCAGTGAAATACTTTGCATTCTTCAACTGATCTAGAAAATCATCTATTCTAGGCAGTGGGTATCAATTCTTTATTGTAATCTTATTCAAAGCTTGATAATCTACAAATATGCGTTAGGTTTCATCTTTTTTGGGTACGAAAATAATTGGTGAACCACGTGGCGAAGTAGAGGGACGAATTACACCTTTATCCAACAATTCTTGGACTTGTTTCTTAATTTCTAAACTTTCCCAAATTGACGCTCGATACATACCGATGTTTGGGAGTGGACAGTATTGTTGTAGTTGTATCCCATGTTGAATTCCCCTTTTTGGTGGCAATCCTTTTGGTTCTTCAAACATGTCTCCATATTGATTGACCACATCAACCAATTCAACTTTCGGCTTCACATCACAGCCTGCAAAGGATTCATTCTCTGTCTCATTCTTCTACTTGATCATAAGGAGCACGAGACTCTTGCTGGAATTGACCAATCGCTTCATTTCCCCTGCGCTTGCTAAAGAGAAACTAAGATTTCAGTGATGGGCTATCACAATATACTCCACTTTGTCTTTGAACAAATGATATTTGTTCTCAAATCTATGGAAAATAGCTTTCCTATCATACAAATATGGGCTTCCCAACACAAACCCAGAAATATCTAATGACACAACGTCTAATTCGACTTCATCAACAAAACTGGCAGTGATTGCAAACCTGAAAACACATTTTTGTGTGACCTGCAAATTGGCATCCTTGGTTATCCAATCCAATGGATACGGTTTATGATAAGGCACGGTTTCTAGATTCAACTTCTTTACCAAGTCTGTAGAAATTAAATTTTCTGGGATCCACTGTCAAACAATGTATCAATTTTGGTGTGTTTGGAAATAACTAGGATATGGAAACACCCTATTCTATTTTCCTCATTTGAAACGTTATTGGAGTTTTTTGGTGTGTTGGTGCTTGCCATGGCTTCCTCTTTAGTGACTATGGCTGAAATCTTCACTTCATCACCTGAGTCAGAACCCAAGTTTTGTTGTGCAACACCATTTGTCTTTTGTTTCCCTTTATTGTCAAATTTCTCCAGTCTTAATTCAGGATGAAGCTTCTAGCAATGCACTTCATCATGACCCTCTTTGTAATAATTCTTTCACACAGGTTTCTCCCCTTCTTTCTTAACAGGAGCATTCTTCTTCTGATTTCCTTTAAATTTCTTCCCTTTTTCACCACTCTGAAATGGCTTCTTCTTACCTTCTTCCTGTACATTTTTCCCTCTTGCTTCGAGGTGTGTAGCTTTAACATAGACCTCATCAAGATTCGTCGGACTAAACATAAGAATGGTATGTCTAAGATAGATATGCAACTCTCCTATGTATTTCAGCAAAGTATCATGTGACTGTAAGTCTACTCCTAGTATAAAATCTCTTTTCCTAAACTCTTGAGTATACTCTTGCACATTTTGAACTTTTAATTATCTGAAATTTTGTCAATTCATGATAGCTTTTTGCATATGGGCACTAGGGTAGAATTGTCTTTTTAGCGGTAATGAAATCAAACCAAGTAATAGAGATCTTACCATGTTTTTTGATCTCGTCTTGAGTCCTTGATTCGCACCATACAAGTGTTTCACCCTCCATTCTTAATAAATCCAACTGAATTTTGATATCATCCTCTTGAAGGTTTTGAATTCTATAATGCACCTCCAACTAACGAATCCAGTTATCCAGCTTCTCTACATTAACTTCACCATTGTACATAGGAAACTCAAATTTAACATCAAGCTTTAGAAAAGGTGTTTTACCAATCCCTTTTGAAGAATGATGATGAGTATGAGTAGCGGTGGTATTAGTGGAAAAGTGTGAAGATTCGTTCGAAGAAGAAGATGAAGAAGATGGTGGAGCTAGGGGAGGCTTGTCTCCATTCCCATTACCTCCTCATAAATAGCATTGCACTTTGGGAGGCTTGGATATTTCTCCCTACAATCTATTGTTCCTGTCTTCATAGAGGACCTTCACCATCTCTGCCATATCAAAGAGAGCCTTTCTGAAGGTCTTCTCATATTCTATCATGATAGGTTCTCCTTCATGAGACATGATCTTTGGAGACTCAACTGCAACTTCTGCAACTTGAGGATGTACTGGTGTAGAGACTTTGGCAACCTTGCTCTTCTTCCACTTAACATAATTTTAGGTCTTTCAACCAACATTCCTTCACCTATTTTGAGCTTTAACTTTGTAAGCACGACATAGACTTGCAAACAATTAAATCATTCTTTCACAAGAAAATCTAGTAGGCAAAAACCATTGCTTTGATACCAACTTCATCTGAAATGGAGCAGATTAGTAATGCTATGATAATTCCCCATTCAGAATAAAACCCAATATTCTTATCATTTTCTTATCGAGTGCTTAAGGATTCAATACTTTTGCTTAATTAACTGATTCCCATGAGATTTTCTTGTGTAAATGTTAGGAATAGTTTAACATAAAACATATGTTGAACAACAGCAAAATAACAGCAAATAACATCAAAATGCAACACACAGCAAGCACATGATAAAGGAGTTCACCCCTCTTGGGCTACGTCTCCTTAGTCCAGCTTCTAATGGCTTGGGCCTCTCTATTATGCTCAAATTACAACAAAAGTGTGTTTGCAATGCCCAAATGCCTCTGAAACCTATCTCAATGAGTTCAAAATACTCAAAAATGGCTATCTAGCCTCCTTTTGCATCCAATTTGTATAAGAACTGAAGAAGTTATGACTTCTCCTAGTTCTTCCACTATTTGTTCCACATATTACTCCAAACCCAAACAACAACCCCATTTCCGCTCCAAAATATGTTAACAGAGTGTGAAATCCGTCGCACAGTGGGCTATATCATGTCGTTCATATCACAAATCACAATCGGCAAGCGTTGTGGGCTCTTAGGGTCTGTAAATAGAAAACAGGTGATTTGCAATTGCGATATTGCGGACCCAACGAGATATTAAATCACAACCTATAGTGGCATCGCATCCAGGGACTATTGTATTTCACAATCAGCATAAAATCCCAGTGGATGGTCTTGTAAACACAGAAAAATGTTTCCATTGCGATATTGAGGACCCTCTAGGGATATTTAACTATAACATATAAAATCTCGCGTCTGAGGTCCATCGCTCATCGCAATTGGTGAAGTTAAGTGATCGAAGCACTTGCTAACACGGTGGAACACCGCAATGCTATATCAGCGGACCCGACAAGAAATTAAACTATGACATATAAAATCTTGCATCTAGGTAATTTATCGCATCGTAACTTGGTAACTTTTGGGGGACGATTCTAACTTGTTATCCCTTTGTCGATCTGTGATTGAGATATGAGATGGCCTTATAGCGTTGCAACCCTGAACCTGTTGGGGCCGATTTGTAACTCTTTTCTGCCTTGAGACTGCAATTTGCAAAATACGGGGGCCAATGGTAGCCTGCCACTTGGTGCCTCCTCATTCGCTAAAGACCTTGCCACCTCATCCCAATCCTGCTATGCAAACAAGTCAAACTTGAACTTTGACTTGCTCTAACTTCTACATACGAACTCGGATTTGAGTATCGTTCACACTGTTGGATTAATGAAACTTTGATTTTGGAGCATAATTTGAGCACCTCATCAACAACTTCGTCAATTTTGCTTTTACCATTTCAATGCATTTTTTAAACATATCCATCTTCATCTCCTCAAACTTCGCTCTCCTTATTTTACAATGATGGTGTTGAGTTCCATGGCAACATGGTACTTCAATGATGGCCTCCATAGAGGAAGACAACTTTCTGTTGGCCCTCTTGCACGCATTGCAAAGTCTCCTAAGCGCTCTTGCATTTGAGGATATATTAATTTTTATTATTTTTTAATTCTTCAACAAAATGGCGTACCATTCTATTGTCAAAATCCTCACTTGCAAGATGGTGTCTCCTCTGACTGCCTTGAATTTGATTTTGTGCTTCTTTATATTAAGCACAGCAACATCTAAGGTTGTATTCCACACAAATCGAAGATTAGGATGTTCTCCCTATCTTCTGATGCGTGAGAAGTTGGTTCGTTTAATATTTGTAACACATAAAAAGGGCATTTGTTTATGTGGATTGTAGATTCCATAAATATTTTTGAATCAATTGATCAAAATTAAACAATTAATTATTGGCATTATTGTCATTGACGAAAAAGGAGCATTGAAGCAATGCAAGGAGCAACAAAGAGCAATGAGAAACAGCAAGAAGCAACAAAGGAAAAGCAGCAACAACAAGGAACAATGAAGGAGCAAAAACAGGTAAACGAGAAACAATAAGGCAATGTATACACTAATGAACAAGATCAGCAATGCAAAGGAGCAGAAGAAGGAGGAGGAGTTGTGATACATTGAAATGTTTTGGTAAATTTGCAGAGATTGCTATATTGAAGAACTTTTTGTGATGTAAAATTGTTGATTGAGCTGAATTGTTATGATGCAAAGGCAAGACTCCAAGGCAAAGGTAAAGATGTTGCAAATATTGTTATGATGCATTAATGATGAATGTTTTTATTTGATGTTTGCATTAGGTTCATGCATTTAATAATTACATGTGGCTGGAATTAATATTGGATAGGTTATTTATTTTTGTGTTCTAATATTCAATATATGAAGAGTTTGGTAATGAATGAGTGGAAGGCAAAGAGTTAAGCCTATTCACTTCATATTCATACGTGGGATACAAACAGCCAGAAAATTATCTTTATAAAATATGTGATTTTGGAAGGCATCGAGAGGTTAGAGAGTGGGAGAACATGTGAGAGTTGATTGAGGTATTATGCATTAGTTACCTGGCACATACGAAGCTTATGTGATGCAGATTTGAAGGGAAGAAAAGGCTGAAATGAAGATGGAGATATGCATAATTTATGACCAAGTAAACCAACACATTGTTGTTTCTTGTTTGCATCAAGGGGTTGTAGTCTCTTTTCAAGTAGTGGCTTGATAAACATCAGATTGTATGCTCTTGCAGTAGGAGCCTCCTATGGGTTGTAGCCTACAAAAAATCAGATGTAATAAGGAGTAGCAGCCTCTTGTAGGTTGGAGCCTACAGAAAATCAAATGTAATAAGGAGTAGCAGCCTCTTGTAGTTTGGAGCCTACAGAAAATTAGATGTAATAAGCAGTAGGAACTTTCCTTTGCATCACAACAATAATAAAATCATGGCTTTCTCCCTTTATGGGTTTCCACATATATCTTGTGTCAATATGTGTTTTTATTATCCACTGATGTGATGTTTTGATTAGATTATTACTTGTTGTTCACATATTCAATATGTTGGTTATTATTTGTTAATTTTTTCATGCAATGTTTCAATTAATGAGATTAAGGAAAATAATTTTAATGTCCATGAATATACTAAATTGATTCAACCCCACCACACCCCCCTCTTAGTTTAGTCAATTTTTCATCAATTGGTATCAAAGAAGGTTCCTTCGGTGTAAGCTTAATAGCATGAAGGTAGTTTTGTTTGAGTCATGGAGTGTCAAATTGTGCCTATGCTTAGTACATCAAACTTTCATGAATTGAGAGATAAGGTTAAAGCCAAACTGATAGCCTATGGACCTGGTGTATGGAAGCTTGTATGTGATGGTTACTGCAAATATTCTCCCTCTTTGCAAGAACAATAGTGGAATGCTAAGGAAAAATGTGTCATGTACAAAAATCTTCATAATAAGGATATTTATATAGTCATACATTTAACTTCTACAAAAGAAATTTGGGATAGATTGCAGCACCTGCATGGAGATGATAGCAGCAACAGTGCAAAGAAAGAAAAGAGAAAGAGGAAGGACAAAAAACCTTGTCAAAAGAAAAGTGTTCAGTTAAATGAAACCTCTATCTGTGTGAATGTACTTGACCCTCATGAAGAAAAGACAAATTAAAATAAAGCTAGGCTTGACTTGTCATTGGCTAGTATAGAAATATTCAAGAATGAAAACAAAGATTTGAAGAAACTGGTGCAGATATGTGATGAGAAAGAGCATGAGTACAAGGATGAATGTATCATCTTGAAGACACAAATTGAAGAAGCAAGGAGACTAGAAGAGGTGATTGGAATTAAATTCAAGGAGAGAGACCTATAGTGTAAAATAGTAGAAGTTGAGATTAAAGAAAATAATAGGTTGTGTAAGTAGCTAGAAAAGGAGGTTGCCTCCATGAAGAAATCATAAAAGGTAGATATTAAAGATGATAATGAAGCTTTCCTAAAAGGACCTGTAGGAGAAAGGACAAGCACCATGATTAATAAAGAAGAGAACAAAAACAAGTAGTAATATCAAAATCCAATGAATGAAATGAAGAAAGGGTTCACCACAAGAAGATCATTCTCTCCTGAAAATGAGTTGAACAAATTTGAAAGATCTCAAAGGAGATTCTTTACTCCTAGGGAAAATGTCACATTTTTTTCTTGCCATGAACATGGACATGTGGCAATCGAATGTAAGAGGAAGCAAATCAAGTTTAATTAACAAGAGCAAATGACAAGGCTCCCACAAGCAAGCAAATAGAGAAGACAACCATACACCAGGTACACAAATCAATTTTATGGTTAATGTCATTTATGTAATCAATTTGGGCATAAAGTTGTTGAATGAAAAGTGTATATAAAGAAAAACATGAATGCAAAAATAAATACTCCATTTTCTCTATTTTTTGGCCACACAAGATGTTTTGTGTGTAATAATCTTGGCCACAAAGCCAAGGATTGTAAGTTTCCATATATTCTAAAGAGCACTAGATAGAAGATGGAAGAAACTTCAATAAATTCAAACAAGAACCTACTAACTTGTGGAAGAGAAAGAATAAAGAGCAATCAGTGACCTAGCTTGGTCCTAGGTGGAGTTCCTCAAGAAAGAAAAGAAGAATTTGTCAGTGCTAGACCAATAGCACCTGAGGGTGAGGGAAGCTCCATTATTGACAATAAATATTTGAATATGTAGTTGTTAAATACATCTATAATGTGGAAAATGTATTGAATAAAAGATTATATAATAAAGGATGATTTAGTGGATGGAATTACCACTACATTATATCCAACTTGAAGGAAAAGAAAAAGAAAATTACCCCACTGCAAAGTTATCTCCAATGTCTTGGAAATAATTTGAAACCAATGATGCATCCTCCACCAATTCGGAAATATCTCAAAAGGATTTAGAGAAAAATGATTTTACAGTGTGTTGGGCCAACTTAATTAGAGGATCTGAAAGTTTTGTATAGTAGCTCCATCACAATTTTAATAATGTTGAAGATTTGTGTAAGGCAAAAGAGGGTTGTAATCATAATGAATCTATAAAACATGATGAAGTTGAAGGAACACCTCTCCTAATTGCAAAAAAATCGTCACAATTCTTTGGAAACAACTATGTCAAACAAAGTGTTTGCTACAACATATGAAAGAGTTAGGTGTTGTGCTTGAGGAGATTTTGTATCAAGAGTTGATTTTATATAATCCAAAAATTCATCATTGTATAGGAAAGAATCAAGTTACACAATGGAATGTGTCACCTCTTTGAGAACTTGAAGTAGTAAGAGATATGTGAAGCAATCCAAAGAAAAGTTGAAAGATAACAAGAGAATTTTCTTTTGCAAAAAGGCTTCTGCAAAATCTACAAGAAAAAAGGGGACATCTCCAGCGTTAATTCATTTCAACAATTAAATAACTACATACATCCCAAACGCTGCAAATGAAAATGGAGAAACAAGACAAAACCCTAAAAATTAAAAGATTCAGATCCATCTTGAGTGCATCAATCTCAAACAAAGACCAATAAACTCTAAATGGTCTTGATTGCGATTGTGGATATAAATATTTGAGAACAAGACATTCTCATGCATCTGATTACAATAGAAAAATTGTGAGTTAAAGAGAACCAAAGATCAGGAAAAATGGATGTATAAAGCTCAAGAGTCCCATACAAGACACTTTTTAATAATGGGAAGGAGTTGAATTGGGACTGGACAGTGTTATTTAAAAAAAAAAATGAATCAGAAACTTCAATTTCAATCAAAGTAATAAGAGATGATTCCACTCCAAGCATATGAAACTGTGCTACCTCTGTGATGAGTTACGGAAGTTATTTGCACATGAGAAATAAGGATATGTGCCATATTTGGATGCACTCCATTTCAAAGAAAAGGGATCTTTGAAGCACAATTTTAGAACTTATCCCTACATCAATGATGGCTACTAAATGAAATAACGACTAGAAACAAAATAATATGTATTCAATGGAGACAAAGTTTGTGATTCTGTAGTGAGATTGTGGGGACATAACTTATTGTAGCATTGCTTGAGAATGCTTTAGCAAAACATCCACTATCAACAATTGAGAAAGGCTTAAGTAGTGCATCTAATCAATTGGCTGAACATTTATCACAACAAAGAGATAATTTGATTTTGCCTTTGCATATGGGAAAACAAGACAATCTCAAAGGGAGATGGAATACAATAAAGACTCAATGGATTTGACCAAGATTTTATGGCTGAATTTAATTATTTGAAAATTCATATTAATCATCTCTACTCTCGCATGGATGTGTTGCACATGGATGCATTTTCGAAAAAAAGGTTGCTAGAATTAAAAACAGGTGTCAGGGAATCAAACCAGAATACCAATGCATGTTAGACTTGAGATTGACATGAACAATATTATTGCGTTGTTACAAAACAAAAAATCCATGCAGGCATAGGTATGTCGACCATTGCATTATGGGAATGTTATAAATGTTGATTGAAGAATTTGACTAATATAGTAATATCATTAGTTTCAATTGGACCATTAGCAAAAGCATCACTACAATTGTATTCTTGGCCAGCGTTACAGTTGTATGCGGCGTTTATTTGAAAGTTATGAGGTTGGAGTGCGTATGAAGTTACTTTATTGAAACGTTATTGTTATCATTATCGTTATCATTAATGGTCAACGTTTTTTTTGGATCTTTTTACAATATCTAAGTTTTCACCATATGGAAACCTTTTACAATATCAAGCAGTGCTCAATGTGTTCAATGCATTCAATTCTTATATTCCAACGTTAAAGAATTAATACAATTCTAGCATTCATTACATTCTTTACCATGGTGGAGAGAATTCATTACACTCATTTCATTCTTTATTGTGTTGGAAAGCAGCATTAGAGAGGTGCATATGATCCTTTCCTTCCATGGACTATAGTTGGATAGTCCCTCCAACCTATCCTCATACTAGATAACAACCTGCAACTTCCACGTCATCACCTACATTGTGACCAACTCCCTCTTAAATCCTACTTCATTGTGGACAACTCGGATTCACTAACTTCCAAAGTAGCTCAGACACCCTTTGATACCATGTTGAATGTCCATGATTTTGGGTCAAGGATAGAATCTTAGAATCTCTAACACTACCAAACCAAGAACCTCAACATAACTACTTTGCACAGCGGAAAAATATAAAGCAGTAAATCCCATATGCACAAGTATACATAATTTTTAACAAGAAATTGTACAATAATACACAACCCAATCTTCATTATATTAAACCAATCTAAAGAATAGAACAGTCTATGGAATACAAGATACAATGACAATATTGTTGTTGCATCTATGTTGTATCTTGTCCTGTCGGTCCTTCACTCTCGTTCTACTCTCTGGTTGCCCCTTAGTCCTTCAAAGGAAAACACACAGAGTCTCCTCGAGGACTACCACCTATCACTGCTACACGTCACTTCTGCTACATCGAACACAAGTTTATCTAATATCCTCTCTAGGCTAGCCAATACCTGAGCTCCAATCTGCTAAGCTAGTAGCCTCTTTCATCCATCAAAGAGCTAGACATTAGGCTACAAACTTCACCCAAACTTTAGTTGTCACACCTCCTTTAGGACTGGTAGTCACGGGCTACTTTGGGTAGCCAACACGTTTCCCTCCACAATTCCAACGGCACCCAACACTTCACTATAAGTTTTGTTCCTAGTTGAGGTCTCCAATTGCCCAAGTCAACCTGAACACATGGCACTTATGGATTGCTCATAAAACCAATCCAAAACTGATCCAATAACATGAATCCAACACCTACAAGATGCACCAAAGTATGATATCTTTAGCTCATTATTTAAGGTTCGCTCCTCTGTTGCAACCTCGGTCTGGTTAGCACAAAACCATAATCACTTTCTAGCCCTTAATTTCTACACAGATTTTCTCCTCGTAGTTGTGGTTGTCCTTCCTTGAGGGGTGGTAGTAGTTTGTTGTAGGTATGGGTTGTTCTAACCTGCAAATAACCCTCACCCTCCTTCAATTCACTACGGTAACCTCAGGTTTCTTCAACAGGTCTGCGACTAGCTGTTCTAAGGACAATCCACCCTTAAATGAACCCTTAAACAGTCTTGTCCTTGACTTCTACCCCTTGGCCCTCTTATTTTTCAATTCAATCACCAAAAAAAGCCCAAAACAGTCTTCTCCTCCACACTGATCTCTCATTTTTCACATGGCCCAGAGAGAATCCTCCATCTCCTTCAACGAGTTGTTCTCTTGTGATGTGTTGCTCACTTTGGATGTGTCAAATGGTCTCACACTCACCTTTTATTTATAATACATAAAATGGCTCCTCAAAACGCCATCATAAGGATTGACAACCTATCATAATGCTTATTAACATCAACTCAACCTTGACCTTGTGCCACCATGCTGACACATAACTTTCAAAAAATCAGAGCTCCATTTCTACAACTTAGAATCAAATGATTTTCATTGCGTTGGAATTGTCTCGACAAGGGCTATCATCCTCATCCATCACATGTTGAAATGTGTCCATGGTTTTGGCCCAAGTCACGATTGGTGCAAAACCCCAACCTTGGGTTCCAAGCCCACAAGTGACCCTTGTGGTATTTTACCCTCCAAACCTTGAACCCTAGTGCTTGGATTACATCCCAAGCTACTAAAAAATCAACAATTTTGTGGAGAATGATGAGACACTATAGATTTAAAATAACTAGCACATCCAATGGCTAACTTAGAAGTTGGATTTGGAGGTTGGGGAAAATGGCCCATGTCTCTTGAAAGGAACTTCTGTGTTAGACTTCAAAGCATTTAAACACTATGAACATGGACTAGGAGGTGGATATTGCAAGGCTCCAAATTCAATCCTTCTTGTACTATTTGAAGGATGATGGGGCAACCCCTTTCCCACATGCACAAAATATCATTATCATCAAAGAGGTTTCTAGTAAGCACCTCACCTCTAGTTATTTTAATTTAAGTGATGAGATGTTGGTTTTACCTAAGAGATGACCAACTCTAGTTATGGTAGTCAACACTTACCTTTCTACCCAGAAGCGTAAGAAGGTTGTGAAAAATACAAACCTTAAGTTAATTCCAATGAAATTTGAGAAAAAAAATATAACATCATCATCTAATATTCATATGATATTAGATTCCAAGGATTTTAGGGAAATGCAGAAAAGGGGGAAGGGTCATGTCTCTATTATATTTAAGAGTTGTGGTCAATATAGTTGCCCTTTAATGTCTAATAATTTGGATTGAAATTGAGGGGATGTAGTATGAGGGGTAGGATTTGGAGACACTAAAGAGGGTATTACTCATACTGTAGGTAGAAAGCATTCCATCTAAAAGGCCAAAGAGAGATAAACCATTGAATTGTAGTAGAGTAAACAATGCTTGCTTAGAATGGCACTTAGATCATCCTCCCTCAATTGCATATTAATGATAATTATATCCTCTAACATTAGGGTACTAAAAATCAAGTGAAACAACAAGTCGAGTACATACTAGAGTTAAATATAATTTAATTATTATTATAAGAGACCATGGGGTCGAGAAACTAGGAATTTATTTTTTTGGACTTTGTTGGCCAGTATAGGGGGGTATTATTATTGGTTGGAATTTGAGTTTGTCATTAACTAATTCCTTTGTTTTTTTATCAAGTATGTGCATGGAATTCATTATTAAGGATTGGACCAACCCATTATTTTGATGAACGTGTATGTTCTATATGAAGGAGTGTAGTATTTTTGACATGATTTATTTTGTTTATAGGTGGTAAGGAGTGGAAGGTTGATTTTTGGGTGGTGATTTTACATCTACTATGAACAAAATGAATGTATTGCTAGCGGGGGAGAAGCCAATGTTGATTGTCTAGCTAATATTTCTTCTTCATTAGATAAAGCTAGCATGTTTGATTAATGTGAAGCACATCTCCATGAACCTACTTAGAGGAACAAATGTGGGGTAGGAGGTTGTTTTAAGGCATCTAGATAGATGCCTTGTTTCTAATAAATTATTTAATGGTGTCAATAGGGTTGTGTCATGTAGTTGATGGTGGAATTTCAAATCATAGTCCAATTTTCTTATAACTTGAGCTAGCTCATTTCAAGTCCTATGATCCCAATAATTTCAACTCAAGTTGCTAATGGACAAAGAATTCAAAGAAATTGTAAAAACTACTTGGAGGAACTTCAATAGGAACCACATTGCTTCTACCATTGAATAGTTGGTAGTGTCTCTAGTAGTGAAAGATGAGGTGGTTTCTTGGACTAGGGAAATATATTTAAATAGAGACAAAATAATAAAGGAAAATTAGATGGTATTGACACATAATTAAATAATAACTCTTTTGGTACATTTAATAAGCCTAGACTTATTAAAGTTAGAGAACTAGAAGCTAGGAAGAGAATTACTAAATAATTAGGAAGTGAAGTGCAAGTTAAAAACCTAAGTGACTTGGTTGTAATTGAGCAATGAGAATGCTAAATTCTTTCACCATTTTTCTAACTATAGGAAAAATATTAATACTATTTGGAAACTTTATTGCAAGGCATTTGCAATGAAGGTCAATTACAATAAGTCTACCATTTATTTTAATGACCCATGAGTTTAAAGAAGCACGAGAAATCAAGAATATTTTTCCCTTTATACAACTAGATTTACAAGATAAATTAAAATTTCAGAATTTAATTGAAGAACAAACTATTATGGTAAGTGATATTGGAGCTAGTGGATTGGTAAGATAGAAAAGAGCATTCATTTATTGTGTAATGTGTAGCTTTTCAATATTGGAAGATTAAAATTGATAAATATTTTTCTTAGAGAAATATGAGTCCATTGGCATTCATTAGCTCGTATATTAAAAGGAAATAACAAAGTGACTATATTGAACTACACTTGACCAACTGGAAATCATTAGTGGGACCCAAAGGAGAAGAACGTTAAGGGCTCAAATAAAACCCTAACTACTAAAATCCTTTGGAATCAGAGTTCAAAATAAAGTCCTTGGGAAATAATACTTATCTAAAGTACATAAACCCCTCCTATCTATATTTGGGGAATCTAGTTAGCATGCATTTATGCTAGGATTGAGGGGTGCATGTGTATACATTTCAATTTTTTACTCAAACAAATGCTCTATTATAGTTGACAACAAAATTTCATGGATTTCATAGGTTGGGATCTTATGGTTGACAAGGCCTATTCTTGAAGGTTCTTTGATCAAGCTTGTCAAGGGCTTCTTTGATGGAGCTTGGCAAGGAAAATTACAATAGAAGAGCATTAGAGATGTATTATACTTATATTGCAATATTAGTGATGTTTCTGAACTTTTAGCTAAACTTTAAATAAAAATAGTCAAAAAAGTTATATTTCCAAAACGTCTAGAATAAAAATATTTACAATAGTGTACATTATGGTTTACTTTACTTGATAAACTTAACCTAAAATTAATATTTAATTAATCAAAAGATTGTTTCATTATGATTGAGTTTATTTAATCAACTTACTATTAATATTTGATGAAGCGAAAGTTAATTTTCATGTACACTTCCATTCAGCGAAACCATTTTTAAAGAATGGGAGTATCATGTATTTCTATATAACTTGTACGTGATTTTGACTACAAACAAAATTATATTACATATAGCCATAATCTCCACCTCTATGCATTACTAGATTTTGTTTTGAGTGCATCCACTTTAGAAGTGGAAGGTTGTCTAAATGATGCCAAAGGTACAAGAGAGGATTTTTTTTTTAGGGATTATAGCCATCAACATAGCACGCATTTGGATCATCATGCCGCATCATCACATTGAGTTCTATGACTGTGAAGAATTATAATTGAATCTTCGTTTAATTCACTAGTTCCCACGGGGTATGATAATCTCCTAGACTACTCTTGGTAGTTTTTGAAAATGGATCCTACCATATGTTCTTCAACAAATGGCTCCAAGAGGCAAATAGAAGTGCAAGGTTGCTACAATCTTAGTCTTGGACTTAGCAAGATGTAGAAGCTATAGTAAAGGCTTATAGATATTCCTTGTTTCCTAATATTCATCTAGTCCAAGAGGCAAAATATGACACAAAATTTTATAGGGCCTACACAGAGGATGCAATGGTAGATCTAGTCATTGTGAGTGTCATCCCTAATTTAGGCTTCATTGATGCCCACATAGCTTTTCCTTCAAATGTTACACAAGTTTTCTTGCACATATGATATACTTCTCTGATGCAATTAAGAAATAAGGTCTAACTAAAGTACCTCTAGGCTAATGTACATACAAAATTCAAGCTCCATCTTGAGAAATTTGACCTCCCACTCCCTTAGACATTAGATCTCCATTTAAAATTAGGATTTTAAACACTTAACCTAATTCTTCATAGAGCTTGTAATTTTCTTATAAAGCTTTAAAATTTTCTATAAATGAGAACCAAAAAGTTTGAATAAAGGAAAACAATTGCAAATGTATGTTAGTGTAAGATTAAAGACGAATTATGTTTTTATTTCTTTTTCAAGAAAGAAAAAGTAGTTGAACCCTAGAAGATTAGATTGAGAATCCTCATAAGATTCATCTAAATATGTCAGTTGTGTGGAAGATTGTGATTGAGTGTTTCACAGTCATTAATCAATGTTTGGCATGGAAGGTTGGGATGGGGATCAGGTTAAGATAAGCGAGGACCCATGGTCTAGATGTATGGCCCATTTTCAATTTCATCCTGAGCTTATAGTTGTCGTGGCAGCTCAAGAAAGAAGAACTTTAAATGATATTTCTAACCTAGACACTTCTACCATCTAGGCTCAAGGGTGGATGAATTACCAAGATCTTAATATGTCGGTTGTTTGGCATCATCGATGGTCTACCTATACCAATGCGCTTATTAGATCTCATGTCAGGATCCATGATCGGGAGGATGAATTGTAATTAATCCACTCTGCATGAAGTTTATACTCCAAAGGAAGGCTATATTTACATTTATGCTAACTAGGCTCATGAGAAGCCTTCTTGATGGTGGAAGTCTTTATGGAAGTTGTAGCGCCCGACAAAGGCTAGATTATTTCAATGCTGCCTTCTTGCAAACATAATTCCTATGGGTGACAATCTTCAAAATTGTTGCTTTGTTTGTCCATGTTGGTGTCCCTTGTGTAAAAATGTTAAGGAATCAGTAGATCACATATTTCTGCAGTATCATATATCCTCCCAGGTATGGACATTGGTTTGTGAGATGATGGACGTAAGATATTTATGGCATGGTGAATCATTAGGGAGGCTTGGTTCACCTGGTGGCACAAGGTTAATCCCCACAAACTATGAAAGCTCCCTCTATTATCAGCGGGGGCTTATGGCTTGGTCGAAACAATATTATATTTCAAGATAAGTCGTCGTGTTGTGATAGGTTGATAGGTCAGATTATTCCCATATATGATCTCATCCTAGATGATCCTATCATCAACATATCTCGACAGTTTCATGAGGAATAGGTGGACAAATACAACCCATGGGCTTATTTTGATGGATCCTTGCAAATTGGAAATCAATGTGAAGGAGGAGTCATTATGTATTTAAATGAGCATCAATTCTTTAAGCTCAAAAGTGGTTTAGGGTAGAGCTCAAATAACTATGCGAAAATTTTAGTCTGAAAATTATTCTCATCTTTGTTCTAGAAAAAGGATGCTGGTAGCTGCAAGTTTTTGGGGATTCCAGGGTGGTCATAAATTGGTTCAGTGAAATTTCAATATGTCACATGCACACACTCAAGCTCATTCTTGAGGAGGTTTTGAGAATTAAAAGAGTTTTTGATCACATTATTTGTAATCACATTTACAAGGAACAAAATGTTATATCTGATGAGCTTTTGAAGGTGAGCATGCAACAAGCTTGGGGGTCCTGGAAGATCTCAGAGAAAGTCAGCATAGATCATTTCGAGTACTACCATAGACCCTTTTCTGAGGGTTATAGGATGTAATTGTCTGGGATTGATTCTACCAATTTTTTAATATCACGATGTTTCCTTTTTATTATAGTTTGTACATGCTTTTTTATATTAGGATATGCAAATATGTAATCAATGCATTTTGGTTATCACAGAATCTAATGCTCTTTAGGTAACAAGACATGTGGACAATATATTTTGATGATATGGATTTATGTCTGTTTTTGTAACAACAAATCCTCTTTTTTGTTTACAACATGTAATTTTCACTATCTTTAATGAAAATTACAATTTTCCCTCGAGGAAAAAGAAAAACAAATAGCTTGTTGTCATTCAAAATAAAAATAAGTCTTTCTACTATATTCTTTAGAACACATAAATTTACATCTCTTTCAAACCCTATCATTTAGAATATATAGCAAAACATACTCTACTTACTAATCTTTATCTAATTCTAAGTAACTTTCCTTTTCTACCATAATACAAAAAAACGGACATAATATTACTTGTATTTCTAAAAGGAATCTGAAGTAAATAAAAAAGAAAAAAACATCCAAAGGACCTTTGGACAACTAGCTGCAAAATAAATAAATAATAGCATTTCATAGCTTAATATTACTTGAGTGATGAGAGATATTTTTATCAAAATATGTTTATCTGATTTGAGCTGGCTCTGTAGAGCATCTTTCTTTTGACAGTTCGTCTGCCTCATTATTTTTCTCTCTAAAAATATGGGAGTCTAGTTCTATTCATCGAGTTAGCAAGTTTAGGATTCTCCAACTTATTTCTAAAATTATTTCACTCCACCATCACTTATTTCTAAAGATAGAAAACACGGACAATTACTAGAAAAACTTGGCCTTATTCAGGATCAAAAGAAAGCCTCAAATATAAACTGACACCATCACCCAATAAAAGAGCAACAAAAGCCGCAAATATGAAGAAAATTCAAGTAACCTCAAGTTACAATGCCATAGAAAAATCCACAAATCCACACCAGAACTCCAAACACATTTGATGTTCAAGGCCACCAATCTTCTGATTTCGCAAGGCCACTATTCTTTGGATACTGTCGTTCCTTCAAGGAATTTATCAAACTGCAAGGATGGAGTTTTCCATTTATCTTTAGATTACATATCAAAAAAACAAATTAAGAGATCCACCGAGTAGATGAGATATAAAACGAATTAAGAGATCACCATCATGTAAGAGATCACTTAGAAAAGGAAAAAAAATCACATTTATGTCAGAGAATCAAGACAATTTTGACCACATAAATAATATATTTAATGGAAAAATTAAGAATAAATTATCAATGTAACAAATAAGAAATATGACAAATAAGTTATCAATATAACCAATAACAAAATAGTTCCTCGGGTTGAATTTCAAGGCTAAAATTGCGTTTCTATATATATTGTTGACCTCAAATTTTCAAAACGAAAAATGGTAACATTACAAAAATGTTTCAGATAATGTTCATTCATCGGATATTTCCTGTCATTGAATGCTAATAATCACTGAGTGCAGCACATCTCGACAAAAATGTAACAGTAATTTCTATCCTCTCGAATTTTAAATTATCTCCATCTTCTCTAAGCAAGTATTCATAAATCCATTACAAAAATGGTAACATTACAAAAATGTTTCACATAATGGTATACATGCTCAATGTTCAATGTTCATGTTTAGTGGTATTCAGCCGATATATACATGCTCAATGTTCATGTTTAGTGGTATTTAGCCGATATATACATGCTCAATGTTCATGTTTAGTGGTATTCAGCCGATATATACTGTCCGTGAATGACAATAATTTCTATCATCTCGAAGTTTAACATATTGTTATTATTTCTATTTTCTGTAAACAAGCATTCACCAATCCATTTTTTGATAAAAACAGCTAAATCATACACAATTACAGAAATACAATTATATTAAGCACAAATGGTGCATTTGTAATCACACTCACACACAGATTACATTCAGATCACTCTATTAAATAGAGTTTTTGAGATCCAACTTATTCCTAATTTAGAGAGAGTGATTGAGAGAATTTATCAACCATCACAAACCAATTTCTCAAATATGAAATGTAAGCATTACCTCCAACATTTTTTGATTAGAATTTTCAATTCTAAATAATATAAAGCAATAATTTCTCTTGTTTTATATGTAAATAATGTCTGAAATCAAATATATTCCCAAAGCGTGTAAATAATGTTTAAATGCTTCATGAATGATAAGATATTTAGTGAATGCAGCACATCTAAACAAAACAATAACTATTATATCTTCTCCATTGGTACATATAGTCTTTCCTTCTTCCATTCCTTTACAAGAAATTCAATAATTACCTGTGACAGAACAAGCTAATTATGTCACGCATCTATACCCTTTTCAAAGTCCTTTGAATTGCATGTTTTCGAAAGAAAATAAAATGATAGACTTATAGGAAGAGGGATGCGTTGAGAAAATGGCCCTTTGCTTCTAAGCAAGTTCTCGTATATTGCATTAGATCCGGAGATAGCATAACATGGAGAAACACATTTTTAGAAAAATAATATTAATACCAACATGGCAACATTTACCCTATCATGTCATGACAAGATCATGGGGAAGGAGAAGAAAGAGGGAAGAATTCTTAAAGACTCTCATGTACCTAAACCTACAAGTTGCTCGATCAAGAGAAAGCGAAGGGACACTAGTCTGTCACCATTATCCAAGACTAGAGATCATTGAATATTTTGCATCACCAAACCATGCAGAGGTAAATAGAAAGCATCTTCAAGAAGACATTCAATGCTTAGCAGCAATAGTGACTTGACATTGCCACATCATCAAGCAATCCATGTCAGCAGTGTCATGTCATGTGATGTCATGAGTGGTCATATGCCACATCACTATTGTGGATCATGTGTATTGTATTCAAAATGTATTGTAAAGTGCAAGTCTAAAGGAAAAACATGGAATGTAAAGATTCATGTAAGTTGAAAATTCATAGGAATTCAAACATTTATGAGGGTATTCAAAGAGCCACCCTTGGTTATATATACTCCCTCATTGTATGAACAATGGACTTTTCACCTTGGCTCCTCCCACAAGTAATTAGAGAGATAAGCTAGTTCTTTGAGGAGCAAGGAGTGGCTCCAATGCTCCACTACTAGAGCTAGTGATTTACATTATAAACATGTGTCTTGGAACTTTTAATTAATAACAAACTCCTTCAAGGCAAGCACGTTCTTCATGAATGGATTATGAATGTTTGTAAGGCTATTCTGTGGATGTTTGTATTTCATGTTTTCTTTCACATGTTCTAAGATAGTTGAACTATTTAAGTTATTTTAGCACTTATCTTATTGAGAATGTGTTGTAATGGTTTTTATTTTTTTTCCCATCATTGTGGACTATTCTTTAAGATATTAGACAGGTCTTTCTTCATTTATTGGTTGTAATGACCATCACATCCTCTGTGCACTATTCTATTGGATTTTAGATGGGTCCTTATGGTTAATGTGTGTCTCTTATTTGGTGGTACTACTACCTCTATCTTAGAGGCTCAACTTCTCCCCTCTCCACAGCAAAAGAACCTTGACACATTTACAATTGAACAACACTCACCAAGAATACCTTCTCGTTAGATCTTAGACTTTTGTGATCCATAATGTAGAAGAAAATCTTTTGGATTAATCACATTGTTAGGATTTGGTCGACGTTTCGAACCAACTAATTTGGTTCATCCTTAGGACAAGGTGAGAAATCCATTGATCAGAAGGAATAAATAATAAGGATTCAACATTGCCCAGAGTTAGCCATTAAAAATTAGTTGTTGGTGGATTAGTTAGAAGGTAAAGAAAATAATTATTTAGGGACTATAGGTAAGGAAAAATGTTATATATTTAGTTAAAAATAGTTGTTAAATAAAAATAGTAATTAAATATTATCTTGTCTATTATGGGTTGACCTATTCATATTATAAAACTAGCTGTTAGGAAAATATATTTAATCCAAAATGGTTCAAAAATTATTAATAATTTTAAATTAATAATATTATCATGTTTAAATTATCTAATAGAAGGGGCACTTAAATCCATCAAAAAGGAATCTAAAATAAATTAAAACAAATCAGAGTAAAAAAAAAAAATACAAATAAGAGTACAGGTAGTAAGAGTGCTAAGAACCCCGAATTTCTGAGTAGGAAATGATGAGAACTGACATGGAGATACTATTCCGTGTCAGTCTTTTTACGAAAGACCTAGTGACAAATGGAACCATCAACCATCCTTTAGAGGAGAATGTCGAGAAAGGGAAGGTGACCATCCACCACAACTTCCATCGTGAACTTGATGGAGTCAAATAGAGAATTAAGGTGGTTGACAAACAGGTCAAGTTTCTCCCGACCATGAGGCTAGTTGACACAGGTATCATCAACAAACCTCTTCCATTTTTAGAATGAATTTGAGCAGTGGCTACGTCCATGGTCTCAAAATATTCCATGAACAAATTAGTGATGATAGGGGAAAGAGAGGAGCCCATCGCCACACCAAACGTTTTCTCATAAAACTCACCTTGGAAACTAAAGAAAGTCAAGGTGAGGCAGAGGCAAACTAACTTGAGAGTGTCTTTTTCAGTGATGCGATTTATGATATCAATGGCTTCTTCAATGGGGATTTTGGTGTATAAGGAAACAATGTCAAAACTTATAATATGAACAATAAGAACAATAATAATAATAATAACTACGATGATGATGATGATGATGATAATAATAATAATAATAATAATAATAAATCCCTTGTGGGTTTTAAGAATGTTATTATCTTTCCAGCAGGAACTTTGATTCCTCTATCTTCAGTCTTCTTAATAAAAGTATCAATTTTTCCCTTGCCCCAAATAAGATTCCTACTAATGACATTATCTGTCACATTGAGTATGGTATTAAGGACCTTCCAGATAACGTTAAGGAATCTATTAGGCAAGACTGTGTCATTGTTCTTAGGAAGGCTAAACTTCCTAAGAAAAACCTCAGCAAAGTTGAGTTTATTGCCCTTAAATCCCTAAGAGACAACCCTGACATTGTTGTTCTAAAAGAGGACAAAGGTTGAGCAGTTGTCATTCTTGACAAGTCTGATTATGCCCACAAAAGGTTAGATCATCTATCTAATAATGGAAGTTACCTCAAGCTTAAGAAGAATCCTATTAAGTCTGTCTCTAAGGAGGTTACCTCCACTATTAAGTTAGATCCTTCTCTTAATCCTCTTTCCTGAAATCTCATTGAGAGAAATCCCCTTACCCATAGAATCTATGGCCTGCCAAAGATTCATAAATCTGGGGCCTCATTGTGACCTATTGTCAACACAATAGGCAATCCTACCTATATTCTTCCTAATTTCTTAGGTCAGAAGCTCAAACCTCTTATTGGGTGCACTAATTCTTTTGTTAAAGACTTAGCTTCCTTTATTCAATAATGGAGAGATATCAAATTGCAACCGGGTGATTTACTAGTTAGTTTTGATGTTGTTTCCTTATACACCAAAATCCCCATCCAAGAAGCCATTGATATCAGAAATCACATTACTGACAAAGACACTGCCAAGTTAGTTAGCCTCTGCCTCACCTTGAATTTTTTAAGTTTCAAAGGTGAGCTTTATGAGCAAAATTGCGGTGTGGAGATGGGCTCCCCCCTTTCCCCTATTGTCACTAACTTGTTCATGGAAGATTTTGAGACCAGGAACTCAGCCACTGCTCAAATTCATCCTAAAAATTGAAGAGGTTTGTTGATGATACATGTGTCATCTGGCCTCATGGTCGGAAGAAACTTGACCTGTTTCTCAACCAACTTAATTCTCTATTTGACTCCATCAAGTTCACGATGGAATTTGAGGTGGATGGTCGCCTTCCATTTCTTAAAATTCTCCTCTCTAGGATGGATGATGGTTCCATTTGTCACCAGGTCTTTCGGAAAAATAATCACTTGGAACAGTATCTCCATGCAAGTTCTCATCATTTCCCAGCTCGGAAATTTGAAGTTCTCAGCACTCTTGCTACCCGTGCTCTAATAATCTCTAATAATGGCCACCTCGAATAGGAGAAATCCCATCTCCTTAAAGTTTTTAGTAATAATGGGTATAAAAGATCTCAAAATCTCAAGGCCTTTCACAAGGCATGCAAAGCGCCTAGTGTTAAATCTGCTCATAACGACCCCATCTCTAAGGTTCATCTTCCTTATATCTAGGGAACCACAGATACGATTGCCCATATCCTCAAGAATATGAATGTTTATTTTTCATTCAAGCCTCTCAATACCATCAAAAATTCTCTTAGATATGTTAAATATCCTATTGACCCTAAGGACTCAAAAGGGGTCTATATTGTTCCCACCTTGTTCTCTGCTCCTGTGGTATCACCTACATTGGAGAAACAAGTAGATCTATTAAACAGAGGATCAATGAGCATGCAACAAACATCAGACACAATCACTCACACTCATCAGCCTTAGCTGAGAATTGATGCATGAGCATTCAACCCAATGAAAATCATTGTATTTTAGTAGACATAGGGGGGTCAATTGTTTTAAGGAAGTTGGTTTCCTAAGTCTCAAATTAATGTAATATTTAGGCTTTTAAGTGATTAGAATAGGAATTAATTAGATGTGTGAGGATGTTTGTAAATGCTCTCGAATAAACGAGAACATGAGTGGTTAATAATGACAAGAGAGTTAGAAGTCAATTATAACTCTAAAGGTAGTTTCATGATTCGAGGAACTAGAGAGAGTTCTTAGGAATTAAATGAAGTAAGAAGTGGACATAGAGGATTTAGGAGTCAGTTCAGTAGATTTAGGATTTGAACCAGAATTAGTTCAAAAGAACCCTTCTGGTATAAATGTAAGCCTACAGGCAGAGTAAAGGGAGGAGGGCCACTAATATTGAAGATCAGGCCTATGAGAGACATGAAGTCTTGAATGTCATCATTTGTTTATACTTCTGTATACAGAGGTTTATTCCTAGTTGTGTAATTGTGTGAAATGAGTATTTTATGAAGGAATTACATATGAATTCTTAGGTTCTGTAATAGGGTTGCAGACAGAATTCTGTAGAACACGCAGAGGAGAGAATGATTTAGAGGAATCATCACGGGTCTTTGAATCCAATTGAGGAAATAGAGTGAAGCTCTGGAGAGGTAGCAAAGTAGGAATTTGTGGAGTTAAGCTCAGAGAAAGCTAAAGAGCAGAAAGCCAGAACCTTGAAGGAAAACCCATAACCATAGGATAAACATTGAAGAATGAATGAAATTCAAGGCAATGGATCTTATAGATCAACGGCGTAGGAGACAAAGGATGAGAGTCATCGATCGTATAGAACAACGACCATCGCATAAGAGGAGGGCGCGAGAGATAACTGGCGAAAAGGCAGCTTTATAACCTTAAGTGGTCTTTCGGGCGATAAAGAAGTGGTAAATGGTATCAAAGGTTAGTCCTCCAATTCCATTCATAACGTGACACGTAGTAGAGAAGTGGAGAGGGGAAACCGCTTTATCGGGCCGTTATTCCTTGTGCTCGTTGTCTGCTAAAATAAATACCAACCATCATATTTGAAGGAGGAAGATTGACAACGAAGGTTTGTCATTCTGTTCTTTAATTAGGCAAAATTCCTACCGTCGGATCGAGTCTAGATCGATGGTCAGAATTTGATCGCTTATCGCATTAGGCTGAGCTGAAGGACCGACGGATAGTGGATAGGCCAATATGCAATTTAGAATCAACCGTCGGATCAATTGTAGGATCGATGGTTGTGATTTAGTCACTAATCACATATCGCGAGGGTCAAGTGCCAGCGGTGAATGGAGTCGTGATATGCCGATGGACCAGGATTGCAGACCCAACAACATATGAACACGGTATATCAATATTTGAAGTCTGGAAAGGACCAAGGGAAAAGGAAAAAAGGTATGTTTTGCGGGCTTTTCCTTTGTAAATGGGTTATAAAGAAAAATAGCGTCGATGGAAGGTTTTGTGCGATAAATATATATAACCAATGTTTAAAGAGGGAAGACTATATATGTGTGTGTGTGTGTGTGTGTGTGTGTGTGTTTGTGTGTGTGTGTGTTTGTTTGGTTAAAGGGTTAACTAAGGTTGTATAAGGGTTAAGGAAGGTTATGAGGAGTTGTAAAGTCTCGATAGGAGGGATTTGATGAAGGCTTTAATAAATTCATAATTGAAGGCTTGAGGTTGATTAATAGGGCCTTAACCACTGATGGGTGAAGATTTGACTCCTTGGTGAGTTAAATTCCTAGGACAAATGTATTTATGCATTTTACATGCATACTGTGGGTGTAAGCGGGGGTAACCCTATGTCATTAGTGGTATCAGAGTGGAATTGTAATTAGAGTGGAAAAAGATTTCCTATGAAAAGGAGTTGCACATGGAAGAAGGTAATGTGCATAAGATAAGTGAATGAATGGTAGAGACTACAATAGAAGATTGTAAGGGGAAATTTTGAAGTTCTTGGGAGATTGTAGCAGTTCTAGCAGAGGCTTGGAGTAGGCAGGAATAGAGGATTCCTTGAAGAAAAGTGAGAGCAAGATTTCTTAGTACAAGTTCTGAAGGAAAGAGGACTTGGAGAACAAACAGAGGACAATCCATTCAAAGTGCAAAAGAATGGGAGAATAAGATCATACATAGATCTAGGAGGTAATATAATGTGTTTTGTGTCAAATTGGAATTGAAGATTGTGGTTGCAGATGAAGCATCTCAGCAAAGGACAACAACAAAAGCTGTGAGAGGAAAACCAAATGTGTTCTTGAAGGCAGAGTAAGGAAAACACTCTAAAGGAGAAGTGGCAGTGAACCTGAAGAATCCAACAAGAGGTTGGATAGAGAGAGGACAACTAAAGTGTTCTCAAGAGAGAGTGAAAGATTGCAGAAGCCTAGAAGGAGCAAAGGTGTTGCTCAAGAGGAGGTTCCAGACAGAGGACCCATGCTTACCAAAATATTGAGTGAGGGGAGCTTAGTGAGGTAATATTGCAGCGAGGAGGACTAGTTGTTGTAGAGGCTTGTTGCAGATGAGTGAGGAGCTCATGAATAAAGAGGATAAGAAGATGACTATTGATAGTGATAGAAGAGGTTCAGAGAGAAGACAAAACAGAAGATATGAGAAGAAGAATGCCAAAGTAGATGGCAAGAAACTAGGTCAAGAGGAGATTGAGAAGGATTTGGTTGAGATAAGAAAAGAACTTGATGTGTTAACAATGCGGCTAGAAGAAAACAGAGACAAGATTGAGTATTAAGGAAGAAGCCAGTGGAGTGGGATGAGATGAAAAGAAGGCTACAACAAAAGCAAGTAAAGTGGCTAACGGAAAAACTCAAAGAAGTTGAGTTGGAAATGGAAGAGTCCATTTGTGAACCAGAACAGGGAGAAATTTTGGGAGAAATTGAAGACTACACTGAAGCTAAAGAATGGAGATCAAGTGAAGATCTCATGGACTATTAGGATAGTTCAAAACAGCACGAGAAGATGATGACTGAAGATGAAGAGCTGATGTATAAGGCCACCAACCCTTGTATTTTTTAACCTAATAGTTTTGGTGTTCTTGTAGGATGCATAGGAGAGGATAAATAGTCTTGTGAAGCTGTCGAAAACATGGACGAGTATATTACAGAAGATGAATACTCTAGAGAGAATCTGAATAGAGCTCTTGAACTCAAGTATGAGGAGCAATTTGTTTTAGGGGATAATAGGTACTCTAGAGCAGAACAGTATGATGAAGATTACCTCTCAAAGGATGAAAGTATTGAGTTGTTACAGCAGAAAGAACTCATTGACAAATTAATAATTAGATCTCTTACAAGACAAGAACCATTCCTTGTGAAGGAAGGAGATGAAGTTGAGCCTAAGGAGTTGAATCATGTAGAAGACTCAGAGCAACAAGGAAATGAGATCACTGAAGAGTTAAGTGAGACTGCTAGGTATTATAATTTTAAAATTAATAATTTGTGGATGATTGCAGGTACATCACAGGAGGATGAATAAACTTTAAATTTTGTCAGAGAGAAGGAGCAGAATATGAAATCTGTTCAGATCAAGACTGAGATGGCAAGATCTCAGAACCAGAAGGAGACAGAAGAGTCACCTGGGAGTAAGCAGAAGAATCTTAGAGCTGTCATAGAGGAGGAAGATGGCTGTCTTATTCCAATGAAGACTGAAGAAATGTTGTCCCAAAGAAATGATCCAATGAACGTCATTGGGGAAGTACAGAGCTTGTTTGAAGATGACATGGAGGTTATTAAAGAACAAGAGGGTAAGGATGAAAGGGAGGCAGTAAGAATCAAACAATTTCAAAGGAGAGTTAAACAATAGCAAGCTAAGGAAGAAGAAGTTCACTACTGTGAACAAAAGCAGGGAGGCATCATTATAACAGATGATGTAGAGGAGAGACTAGTTGACAGTCTCATGAATTCTTTTGAGAATTCAAAACAACATATTGATGTGCTGATAGAGGAGGAGAAAACAGAGCAACAAACTGAATTGTTGCCAAAGGAAAATGAGGCACAAAAGCCTTATGTTTTTTATTTTAACAAATGTTTTGTGAATGCAGGTTTAATTGCAGATGCTGGAGAAAATTTGACACAGATGAGCATCCAAATAAAGATGAAAGAAGACGATTCTATGGAAGAATTTAATCCATGGAATAGAAATGTTTAATTGCTGGAGAGAATGCTGGAAAGTAAGATTTCAATGCAAAAATTAGATGTTGCAGAGGGAGATATCCTTAAAGATATACAGGAACAACCAAAAACAAAGAGAAGGAGCAAGAAGTAAGTGGCAGAGTATGGACCAGCCAAAAGATATGCTAGAGATGGATATTTAAGAGTTATGGTGGTTAATGATGAACCAATCCATATGGAGGAAAATGATAGCAGCAAGAAGGATGATCAATCAAAACTTGAACCTAATTGACAAAGAGAGGAAGATGAAATAGAAGACAGTAGAAATACAATAGCAACAAAGGTGCAAGACACCTGGGCAACTACAAACTAAAGTTTGGGACCCTGGAGGTTTTGTATCAACACATGAAGACACATAATTAAGAGATCATGAATATTTTCTACTTTGGGAGTCTGATGCAGGAGCATTCAACCCAAGGAAAATCATTGAATTTTAGTATACATAGGGGGTCATGTGTTTTAAGGAAGTTGGTTTCCTAAGTCTCAAATTAATGTAATATTTAGGCTTTTAAGTGATTATAATAGGAATTAATTAGATGTGTGAGGATGTTTGTAAATGCTCTCGAATAAAGGAGAGCATGAGTGGTTAATAATGGCAAGAGAGTTAGAAGTCAATTATAACTCTAAAGGTAGTTTCATGATTCAAGGAACTAGAGAGAGTTCTTAGGAATTAAATCAAGTTAGAAGTGGACATAGAGGATTTAGGAGTTAGTTCAGTAAATTTAGGATTTGAACCAGAATTAGTTCAAAAGAACCTTTCTGGTATAAATGTAAGCCTAAGGGCAGAGTAAAGGGAGGAGGGCCACTAATATTGAAGATCAGGCCTATGAGAGACACAAAGTCTCGAATGTAATCATTTGTTTATACTTATGTATACAAAGGTTTATTCCTAGTTGTGTAAATGTGTGAAATGAGTATTTTATGAATGAATTACATATGAATTCGTAGGTTCTGTAACAGGGTTACAGACAGAGGAGAGAATGATTTAGAGGAATCATCACGAGTCTTTGAATCGAATTGAGGAAATAGAGTGAAGCTCTGGAGAGGTAGCAAAGTGGGAATTCATTGAGTTAAGCTCATAGAAAGCTAAAGAGCAGAAAGCTGGAACCTTGAAGGAAAACCCATAACCATAGGATAAACATTGAAGAATGAATGAAAGTCAAGGCAAGGGACGAATGAAGAGGCGAGTCATTGGTGCATAAGAACCATTGGATCTTATAGATCAACAACGTAGGAGACAAAGGATGAGAGCCATCAATCGTATAGATCAATGGCCATCACATAAGAGGAGAGCACGAGAGATAACTGGCGAAAAAGGCAACTTTATAACCTTAAGTGGTATTTCGAGCAACAAAGAAGTGGTAAATGGTATCGAAGGTTAGTCCTCCAATTCCATTCATAACGCGACACGTAGCAGAGAAGTGGAGAGGGGAAACTGCTTTATCGGGCAGTTATTCCCTATGCTCGTTGTTTGCTGAAATAAATAGAAACCGTCATATTTGAAGGAGGAAGATCGACATTGAAGGTTTGTCATTCTGTTTTTTTAATTAGGTGAAAGTCCTACCGTCAGATTGAGTCTAGATCGATGGTCAAAATTTGATCACTTATCGCATTAGGCTGAGGTGAAGGACTGGCAAATAGTGGATAGGCTGATATGAAATTTAGCGTCAACCGTCGGATCAATTGTAGGATCGATGGTTGTGATTTAGTCACTAATCGCATATCGCGAGGGTCAAGCGCCAGCGGTTAATGCAGTAGTGATATGCCGATGGACCGGGAGTGTGGACCCAACAACATATGAACGCGGTATATAAATATTTGAAGTCTGGCAAGGACCAAGGGAAAAGGAAAAAAGGTATGTTTTGTGGGCTTTTCCTTTGTAAATGGGTTATAAAGAAAAATAGCATCGATGGAAGGTTTTATGCGATAAATATATATAACCAATGTTTAAAGAGGGAAGTTAGAAGTGGACATAGAGGATTTAGGAGTCAATTCAATAGATTTAGGATTTGAACTAGAATTAGTTCAAAATAGCCTTTCTGGTATAAATGTAAGCCTACGGGCAGAGTAAAGGGAGGAGGGCCACTGATATTAAATATCAGGTCTATGAGAGACACAGAGTCTCGAATGTAATCATTTGTTTATACTTATGTATACAAAGGTTTATTCCTAGTTGTGTAAATGTGTGAAATGAGTATTTTATGAATGAATTACATATGAATTCGTAGGTTCTGTAATAGGGTTGCAGGCAAAATTCTGTAGAACACATAGAGGAGAGAATGCTTTAGAGGAATCATCACGGGTCTTTGAATCCAATTGAGGAAATAGAGTGAAGCTTTGGAGAGGTAGCGAAGTGGGAATTCACAAAGTTAAGCTGAGAGAAAGCTGAAGAGCAGAAATCTGGAACCCTGAAGAACAACCCATAACCATAGGATAAATATTGAAGAATGAACGAAAGTCAAGGCAAGGGACGAACGAAGAGGCGAGTCGTCGGTGCATATGAACCATTGGATCTTATAGATAAATGGCGTAGGTGACAAAGGATGAGAGCCATCGATCGTATAGATCAACGGTCATCATATAAGAGGAGAGTGCGGGAGATAATTGGCCAAAAGGCGGGTTTATAACGTTAAGTGGAATTTCGGGTAGAAAAGATGTGGTAAATGGTATCGAAGGTTAGTCCTCTGATTCCATTCATAACACGACACATAGTAGAGAAGTGGAGAGGGGAAACCACTTTATTGGGTGGTTATTCCCCGTGCTCATTTTCTGCCGAAATAATTAGCAACCGTCAGATTTGAAGGAGGAAGATCGACAACAAAGATTCATCCTTCTATTTTGTTAATTGGGCGAAATTCCTACTATTGGATCGAGTCTAGATCAACGGTCAGAATTTGATCGCTTATCGCATTAGGCTGAGGTGAAGGATTGGTAGATATTGGATAGGCCTATATGCAATTTAGCGTCAACCATCTGATCAATGTGGGATCGATGGTTGTGATTTAGTCACTAATTGCATATCGCAAGGGTTAAGAACCAGCGATTAATGGATTAGCGATATGCCGATGGACCAGGAGTGCGGACCCAATGACATATGAACGCAGTATATAAATATTTGAAGTTCGGAAAGGACTCAAGGAAAAGGCAAAAAGGTTTGTTTTGCGAGTTTTTCCTTTGTAAATGGGTTATAAAGAAAAATAACGTCGATGGAAGGTTTTATGCGATAAATATATATAACTAATGTTTAAAGATGGAAGGCTATATATATATCTAGTTAAAGGGTTAACGAAGGTTGTATAAGGGTTAAGGAAGGTTATGAGGAGTTGTAAAGTCTCGATAGGATGGATTTGATGAAAGATTTAATAAATTCATAATTGAAGGCTTGAGGGTTGATTAATAGGGCCTTAACCATTGATGGGTGAAGATTTGACTCCTTGGTGAATTGAATTCGTGGGACAAATGTATTTATGCATTTTACATGCATACTGTGGGTGTAAGCAAGGGTAACCCTATGTCAAGAATGCAAAGAAATCGAAGCACCATGTCTGCATTGAAGAATCCAAAGTTATCGCTAAAATAGATCATTTCCACCAGAGGAAGCTTAGGGAGGTGATTGAGATCAACAGGCATGCCAGAAATCTTAATAGGGATCATGGTTGGAAATTTAGTAAGAGTTGGATTCCAACTCTCCCATCATAACTCATCATTCTTCTTATCCTCTCTCCTCTTCTTTTCATTTTGGTTTATTTTCTTATGTTTCTGCCTGGTCCCCTTATTTTTTATTTTTTTTAATTTTACTTTTAATTTTTTACTTTATTTTTTAATCAAATTTTTCCTTTATTTTCTATTTTTATTTTTGTTTATGAATTATTATTATAAATTTTATTTTTTTTTTGTTTTTTTTATCCCCTTTTTTGTGTTTATTATTTTTCAAAATTGCCAATATATATATATATATATATATATATATATATATATATATATATATATAATTTATTTTATTTTATTTTTTTACTCTGATTTGTTTTAATTTATTTTAGATTCCTCTTTGATGGATTTAAGTGCCCCTCTATTAGATAATTTAAACATGATAATATTATTAAATTAATATTATTAATAATTTTTGAACCATTTTGGATTAAATATATTTTCCTAACAACTAGTTTTCTAATATGAATAGGTCAACCCATAACAACAAGATAATATTATATTACTATTTTTATTTAACAACTATTTTTAACTAAATATATAATATATAATATTTTTCCTTACCTCTAGCCCCTAGATAATTATTTTCTTTACCTTCTAACTAATCCACCAACAACTAATTTTTAACGGCTAACTCTAGGCAATGATTCATCCTTACTATGTATTCCTTCTGATCAATGGATTTCTCACCTTTTCCTGAGGATGAACCACATTAGTTGGTTCGAAACGTCAACCAAATCCTAATAATGTGATTAATCCGAAAGACTTTTTTCTACAATACCTCCTTAATTTTCAAAGACACCACTACATCCCTCTCTCTCTAGCTGATAGTTAGATCCACGGCATATATTTAAGATATATGGAAACCCGATTGATATTCTGGATGGGGCTCCCACACCAAACAGTGTCAGGTCTAATTGGTAACTCACATTGGGGAGACCCCTTGGTTGATGTATTTCTAGCACCGTTAACACTAACTTGTGGGTTGGATTTGGAGGTTGGGGGGAATAATCGATGTCACTTAAAATGAACTTCTATGTTGGACTTCAAATAATTTAACCACTATGAACATGAATTAGGAGGTGGACATTACAAGGTTCCCAATTCAATATTTCTAGGACTATTTGAAGGATGATGGGGCAATCCCTTTCCCATCAACATCTCATTATCATCAAAGAGGTTTCTAGTAATCATATCAACATTAGTGATTTTAATTTAAATGATGATATGTTGGATTTACCTAAGATAGGAAGAACTCTAGTTATGGTAACTAATACTTACCTTTCTACCCACAACAGTGAGAAGGTTGTGAAAAATCCAAACCTTAGATCGGTTTTAATGAAATTTGAGAACATAAATTTAACATCACTCATCCAGTGTTCATATAATCTCATATTCCAAGGATCTAGGGGAAATGCGGAAAAGGGGGAAGGGTCATGTGTCTATTATATTTAAGATTTTTGGTCATTGTAGCTACCCTTTAATGTCTAATAATTTGGATTGAAAACTGAGGGGGATGTACTCTAAGGAGTAGGATTTGGAGACAATAGAGAGGGTATTACTCCTATTGTAGGTAGAAATCATTATAGTTAGAAGACCAAAGAGAGAGAATTCCATTAAATTTTAATAGAGTAAACAATGCTTGATTACAAGGAAACTTAGAGCATCCCCCTTCAAGTGTATCTAAATCATAATTATACCCTCTAAAATTAGAGTACTAAGAAATTAAGCCAAACAATAAGCCCACTACAAAGTACTAGAGTTAAAAAATATTATTTTATTATTATTAAAAGAAACCATGGGATCTAGAGATACTCATGATAATGGATTTAGGAAACTTTTCAAGGACTAGGAATTTATTGACTTGGACTCGGTTGGCCAATCTAGGGGGATATTATTATTGGTTGGAATTTGAGTTTGTCATTAACTAATTCCTTTATTGTTTTATCAAGTATGTCTATGGAATTCATTATCAAGGACTACACCAACCCATTATCTTGATGATCATGTCTGTTATGTATGAAGGAGTTTATTTTGTTTGTAGGTGGTAAGGAGTGGAAGGTTGATTTTTGGGTGGTGATTTTACCTCTACCATGAACAAAAGGAACGCATTGTTAGGGAGGAGAAGCCAATGTTGATTATCTAGCTAATATTTTTTCTTCATCAAATAGAGCTAGAATGTTTGATCAATGTGAAGCACGTCTCCATCAACCTAACTAGAGGAACAAAAATGTGGGGTAGGAGGTTGTTTCAATACATCAAGATAGATGCCTTATTTCTAATGAATTATTTTAAGGTGTCAACAGGGTAGTGTTGTTCATTTTATGGCAGAATTTCAAATCACAGTCCAATTTTCTTATAACTTGAACTAACTCATTTCAAGCCCTATTTTCCCTATAAATTCAACTCAAGTTGGCTCATGGATTAAGCATTAAGATAAATTGTAGAAAGTACTTGGAGGAACTTCCATAAGAACCCAATACTTCTACCACTAAATAGTTGGTAGTGTCTTTGAAAGTAGTCAAAGGTGAGGTGGTTTCTTGGACTAGGGAAAGATATTGGAATAGAGACAAGATAATAAGAAAAGTAGTAGATGATATTAAAAAAGTATTACACGATAACTCTTTTGGTACATTCAATGAGCCTAGATTTATTAAAGTTAGAGAACTAGAAGGTAAGAAGAGAAAATTATTGAATGGTCAAGAAGTGAAGTGTAAGTTAAAAAGCTAAGTGACTTAGTTGTGATTGAGCAGTGAGAATACTAAATTCTTTCACTATTTTTCTAATTAGAGGAAAATGATTAATACTATTTGGGGACTTCAAAAGGAGGATGGAGATGTATTAATGAGTTTTAAAGTTTAATAAATATGTGAGTAAAACTCTTTGACTCTTTTTATAGAGATATGAATGGTGTAAACATAGTTGAAATTGTTAAATTAGCCTCAATTTTCCCACAATCTGTTTAAAAAATAACATAACCAAGAATTATATGACAAATTTAGCTAGATAATTTCCTTCCAAAAAGACAAGATCCTATGATTGAATGGTGAACAATTAATTTTTTCTTTGGGATCTTTGACTTGTTTGGATATGACTTTTTAAGGGTGACGAATGAGGTTAGGCTAAATGGTAAATAACTTGGCTCCTTCAATACCTAATTTATGTCTCTTATATCCAAAATGGACAAGCCAAGTCATCTGATGAATTTCAAGCAATATGTAACTATTCTATAAGAAAATATCTAGTGTTTTAGACGTGAGACTCAAAAAAGTATTGTTTGTTATGATTTCACCTAAGCAATTGGGTTTTCTTAGGAAGGGTTACACTCAATCAAATTTAAGAATTTACCTACTACAATGATCAAATATAATCTATCCAAATCTTATGATAGGTTGTGCTCATTGTATTTGAGATTATTGTGAAACATTGTGAACTTTTTAAATTTATATTTGTCAAATGGATTATAGGTTGTGTAGACTTAGTTACATGTATAGTTTTTATTAATGAAAAACTTGTCTGTTATTTAACCTTACTAGAAGGTTTAAGGAAATTTTTTCCATATTGACCCTATTTATTTTGTTAGTTTCCAAGGGGTTAAGCATATCAATTCAAGAGGCTAAAATATTGAGACTTGTTTAAGGGGAAGGGTTTGAGGAAAGAAATGTATTACATAATTACTACTAGTTAATGATATGTTTCTCCTTCCTAATGATAGCTTGTGAGAGGATAGGAAATATCAACAATTACTTCAACTTTATTGCAAGGCATCTATAATGGAATTCAATCAGAGTAAGTCTACCATTTACTTTAATTACTTATAATTTTAAAGAGGAACAAGAACTCAATAATATTATACCCTACATACAACTAGATTAAGATGGATTAAAGTGATTGGGATTTAAAATAAGAACAAACTATCATGGTAAGTGATATTAATGGAGCTAGTTGATCAGTAAGATAGAAAAGAGGATTAATTTATTATGTAATCACTACGTAATGGGTATCTTTTCAACAATGGAAGATTAACAATGATAAATATTGTTCTCAAACAAATACCAGTCGGTTAACATTCACTAGCTCACACATTAAAAGGAGATATGAGAATATCTAAAGGTTTTATGTTGATTTTCTATGGAAATGACAAAGTGACTAGATAGAACTACATTTGAACAACTAGAAATAATTAGTGGAACCCAAAGGAGAGGGAGGCTTAGGGCTCAAATAAAGCCCTAACTATTAAAATCCTTTGGAATCTGATTTCAAAATAAAGTCCTCAAGAAATACTAATTATCAAAATTACATAAACCCCCTTATATTCATATTTGGGGAATCTAATGGGCATGCAGTTGTGGTCCAATTGAGGGGTACATGTGTATACATTTCATTTTTTTGCATAGACCAATGCTCTAATATAATACACAATTTTTTTTTTTATGGATTTCAATAGGTTGGAAACTTATGGTTGACAAGGCCTATTCTTGAAGCTTCTTTGATAGAGCTTGTCAAGAAAAAAAATAACATAATAGTATTGGAGATGTATTATACTTCCGTTGCAATATTAACAAGTCTTCTAAATTTTTATCTAAACTTTAAATACAATTAGTCAAAAAAATATATCTCCAAAAAATAAAAAATCAAAATGTTTACACTATTATACATTATGATTTACTTTACTTGATCAACTTAACTTAATATTAATATTTAATTAATCAAAAAATTGTTTCATTATAATTGACTTTATTTGATCAATTCAATATTAATATTTTGATTAAATGAGTTATTTTTCAAATACACTTCCATTCTGCAAAACCTTTTTTAAGGGATGTAAGTATCATTCTCTTCTATTTAACTTGCCCCTGTAATGTAACTACCAACAAAATTACATTACATGTAGCGATGAGATGAGATCTAAAACTAATTAAGAGATCCATCTACCATCTTGGAAGAATGGAATCTTCTAAAAACTGTCTACATTAATACTGTAATGCACTTGGAAAATGAAACAATTTCACATTTTTGTCTAAGCAACACACTTGGAAAAAAAATTAATAAGGGGAGAGATTAAGAATAATGTATCAATTTAACAAATAAGAAATATGAAAAAATAGTTCCTTAGGTTGAATTTTAAGGCTAAATTTGTATTCCTATATATTATTAACATCAAATCTTGAAATCGAAAAATTGTAACATTACCAAAAAAAAATTGTATCCAATAACGATATGCATACTCTATGTCATATATTTGTTTTTTTGATTAGTGGTATTCGGCAGAGTCATTGAGTCGATATTTACAATCCATGAATGGTAATAATCATTGAGTGCAACACATATGCACAAAGATGTAACTATAATTTTTATCATCTCTGGCTCTAAGATATTATTATTTCTCCCTTTTCTTATGTGAAAATAATGTTTGAAATCAAATATACTCCCAAATTGTGTAAATAAGGTTTGAATGCTTCATGATTGGTAAGATTCACTAAGTGGAGCACATCTTCACAATATAATCTAAAAATATATATATAACTAATATTTTTATAATATCTGACTTAAGCATGTAGGCCAATTTGATTGGTCCATATAGTCCTTCTTCCTTCCATTAATTTGAAATAAATTTTATAGCTAGAGCACACACTATATCAAGCAACTATACCCTTTAAAACTCTTTTGAATTGCATGCTTCCAAAAAATAAAAAATAAAAATTGAGTAGACTTACAGGCAGAGAGATGCGTTGAGATAATGGCCTTTTGGTTCTAAGCAAACTCTTGTAAATTGTATTAGATCTAAAGACATCATAACATTGAGAAACAAATTTTTTGAAACAATAATATTAATACCACCCTTGGAAAATGAATTAATTCCACTTAATGGACCATAAAAATATACCTTAGAACAGGCTCGGAAAGCTATTCAGCTTTCTTCGGAGGTTTATTTCCAACCCATTACTGCCTCATTTCAATCCAAAAAATAAAAATTGTAATATGAACATAAATTTAAAAGGATAAATACCAAATAAAATTATTGGTTTTATATTTAGTTTGATCTGGACTTCTCTTTTCAATCCTTTCCATGTAGATGATCTTGCATTAGATCTATTTAAATATGCTTAATAAAAAGGAAATAGGTGAGAGATTTACCATTTTTTACAAACTAATTGTTGTTTGTGTTAACATTCACTGCCACATAATCATCATTTTGGCTAGATCTACTTATGTTGGACTATATTGTGTTGTTCCTTCTTGCTTCCTACCTAAATTTTTAACTTGAGGGGGAGATCACAACCAAAGAAGCCATGTTGGATATGATAGGGATTTGAATATTTAATGAGCTAGTTGATGGAAGGGCTTATGCAATTGGCTAAAACCGAGCCAGTCAAATCTGCTAAACCACATCTAAGGCTGAATCAAGAACTATGATGATCGGGCATGCAGGGGATACCTAAAGGGCCACCCCCTCATGAGGTCTAAAACAACTCACACATACCTAGTGAATGTTGGGACAATCTACTGAAGCATTAGACCATCAATTGTGCAATTATCAATCATGTGATAATGAGCTAGAGTTGAGCATGCAAGAAACAACCAAGTCAAAGGGAAATGATGGTCCCCTTTTATTTCTCTAAACCACCCAAGAATGAAGAACCTGGATCCAAGGTACACCTCCCTTTAGGCCACTTTCTTGGAATAAATTTGTCTTTAACACCCTCCTCTGACATCTACCCAAGTAACCATCCAACTGGGGTAAACATGGGATGAGAAGTTACTATGACATGATCTGACTCCCTATGTGTCAGTTAAGGAAGTGGAACTGGAGGAGCACATCATATAGACTTTCCACATCGGCAACAGAACTCCCAGGATCCATCCCAACCACTCAGGTAACCAACCCCTGAGACCAACTAAAGTTTTAGTGCATCAAAACCCTAGACATTCCCTTGATATGGACAACGGTGGATCTAGGAGGCTCTGAAAGCTCCCACAGAAAGGGAAAGGGTGCTTTTGGGGACTTTTTCGCTAGTGTTGTGTCTAGGACTCCGAGATTTTTTCCACCTTTTCAAGCCCAAAGCCCAAGTCACTGCCCAAAACTTAATGACACCTTCAGAAATGAATTTACACAACATAACAAAGATACATTTGCAAAAATATTGACAAGGAATAGACTCGACCTGTACTAGCCATGACAGAAATTTCGTCAAACATATCAAAAATATGAAATCTATAGGATTTAATAGCATAGTTGAGCATAGGGGTCTCATACTTATCTAATATTCACTATGAGGCATTATTTCCTTATCACAGTAGCCACATTAACATCTATTAGGCCATAGGTACATTGTTCATTCATTTACAGGTAAAATCATGATGAGAACCATACATCACCATTGTCATAATACATATTCATAACCAATATAATAACAATAGAAATACCAAGGAAAAAACAACCATATAATCCACATATGAACCAGTAGAATACTCATAAAATAACAAGGAGAAATAACCTCATATTAATGATGAAACGACCAACTAGGTTTGGGACTTCCACGAACCACCCGACCATAGATTGGTTTAACCAAATCTTTCTTTCAACCAATCACCCATGTGTCATATTCCAAGCATGAATGTGGGATCTCATGGAACAATCCATCAAAACCAAACCAAGGCTTCCAGAGTCCAAACCACCTCAACTCATCAAGCAATGATTCCACCTCACAGTCGGACATCACAAACCATCACCAAATTGGTCTCTACCCAAGCTTTATAGGGTTCCAGAGAGTTTGTTCCAACCAAAGCTTCCATGACCAATAACTCAACCCACAGTTGTCATCGAGCTTCTGGAGCGTTTGTCCAAATAAGGCTTCTAGGACTAGTAACTCAACCCACCAAGGGCTTCCAAAGCATTTTTCCAACCAAGGCTTCCAAGACTAGTAACTCAACCCAAGTTGTTCAAGGGATTCTGATCGTTTGTCCAACCAAGGCTTCCAGGAACTAGTAACTCAACTGAAGCTAAAGGAAACATGAGAACCAACCAAAAAATAAATAAATGAACCCACAACACCATAGTTATCCTGAAAATGGAAATGCTAGGAAAATCCATTGTTAATCCAGGTAATCCTCCATGCCAGTGACAAATCATGACCAATAAATCACATGAATATTCCATGGATGCCAAAACTAGTGAGGAAAACATACATGCAACTCGGTACCTGCAAGAAAACTTTGTTGCAGTTGTTGATCCTAATGTCCTCTTGTGATTTCCTACTCTTCCTTTGCCTCCTCGTTCCAAGCATCCAAGTATGCCACACTCTCCTCCAAGAAAACTCTAAGTGTCCAAGAGTATGAGAGAGAGTGAATATAATGAGAACTCCAAAACTAAACTGGCAAAAGGTTACAATGGCCAAGCCTAAGCAAAATCTTACACGGAACAAGCCTGAGAAAAATCTTACCAACTAATCCTTAGAAGAATTTTTATCAATGCGGCCTCTATTTTCTTCATTGTCCATTATTCTCCTTCATTTTCCTCCTCACATGCAACCTAGGAATCTTCACCTTCATTTTCTCCTATTTCCATTATTTTCATAAACAAAATGCCAATTAATGCCTCTTGCCTTTCCAAAGCCTTTTCCATTTCCTTTGCTAATTTCCTTAGCCATAATAAACTGAAACAACACTGACTAGGATGTTTTTCCCACCATTCATCTTGGAATATGTGTCCCATGACCATGGTGTTATATATTTTTAAATGGATTTTTAACCAGGGTTGTTACAGAACCCTCCCCCATGGGGGAACACCGTCCTCGGTGTTCAATGACACCTATAACCAGCAAGACCACTAAAAGAAAAACATATTTCCTATGGAGCTTTATAACACAGCTCGTTGTAGTATTTACAATAACTATATGCTAAAACACAACAAACATATCGTTTATTGGAGCTTTATAACACAACTCATTACGATATTTACAATAATAACCACATATACACACATACGCGTTTACTTCACCAAGAAAATAATCACATTGTCTATGGAGATTTATAAATCGGCTCGATACACTATTTACAATAATACACATATATACACATATGCACATTTTATCAACCAATAAACAAAAGGATATGATGCCTGCATCTGCGACAAGAGAATCCATAGGTTCACACCTCCGCCCTCAAAGTAATACCAAGATTAACCTCCTTCACAGGAAGTCCAAAATCCATTGCAAGTTCAAATTTGCATCCAATTTCCAACACTATAATCCTACTCCACTTGTCTCTCAGTGAACAGTTATTCGATCATAGTTCTAGGGCACACTCCCAATGTGAATGTGATTCCATCTGGCAATGCTAATGACCAAAACAGATATATCATTGGTCTTCCCTTCTCTACTACACAGTCCCTCGGGCAATTTGGTCACCCCCTTCTCTGCACTCACACACCTTCCAAGTTTTGTTGGCACCCCCATCTCGGGTAGTCCATCCCTTGGAAAGGTTTCGTCGCATCGGAAGGTCCAAAAACCAAGGCATATCCATGACTTAAAACCATCATACCAGTCATATCGTGCTCATGGAAATCAATGGACACTATTGGGTACCAATGTCCTACAATGGCCTTGCTCCTGAATGCTTTACCAATATACTGATGCTTGTTCCAATTCATTTTGTTGTTGCTACTAATGCTTGTCATTAGTTTCGACCACCCAACCAAGAATTTCATGCTTTCTTGTACCAAACATATAATTTTCATTAGATTCAAAATAAATTCAAATCATACCTCATTGGTGGCTCGTTAATAAGGTACAATTGCAATCTTGTTTACATCCTATCACAACAAGTCAAAATAGCATCTTTGATCAAATCATTATGTATAAACATATCACATCAGGTTAGCTCAAAACACAACCATCATAAATCAAAATCATAAATCACATGTAACCATCATAATTTAGAATCATAAATCACATGCATAATAAAACTAAAATAAAATACTAATGCTTATCCTTTAATCAATCGTTCGCTTCTACCTTTTTCCTTATTTCATACGCACACCGGATTGGTTGACACACCTGGGAAACACCCAGTGCCTTCTCCTCACCTATGTGCACATACACATAGTATGCATCACACACATACAACCACACATGGCATAGAACACCATGCAATACATGCACCAACACCTGACATACCACACATACACCTACACCTAGTGTACAACACAACACAATAAATACTCCTACATTTGGTGTACACCACAACACAATACATACACCTACACTCAGTGTACAATACAACACAAATATGTACACAGAGTACAACATAATGAATACATATGTCACGATACCATGAATACAAAATGCACATACATAGTACTACATGCCTGTAACACAACATGTACGACATGCACACAATACCACATGTACACTAGTACCAAAAGTATAACATATACACAGTATGACCTATACACACCACCACCTGCACAAAGCATACACAACGCCACATGTACATTGCACCACTTGTACACAATGCCACATGTACACAACATCACATGCACGACATATACACAGCACAACATGCACACAACACCACATGTACAACATGTACACAACAACACAAGTACAATCATGCACACAACACCATATGTACATAGTACCACGTGTACAACATGCACGCAACACCATATGTACGTAGCACTGCATATATAGCATGTACATGGCATCATATGTACACAACATTGCATATCCAACATGAAAACAACACCATATGCACACAGCGCCGCATATCCATATGCGCACAATATGATATGTACACATCACCACATATCAAACATGTACATAGCACCATCTATACCCAGCACTGCATATGCAATATGAACAAAACACCATAGGTACAATCATTGAATATAAAATATGCACAACATATACACAACAATAGCATTGCACATCCAAAACCACACTACCTCTACCAGGCAACCTTTCTTCCAGTGTCTCTCCACCATCCATGCTTATCCCATCATGTCATGGATCACATTTTTTTCATTTTGCTAATATATCTCTCAACATTAGCTTGTCCATAACATAAACATAGACATACTATAATCACATAATATCAATTCATATCCACATGATATTGAGCTTAGAGATATTTCAGGCTACTCTTCCCACTTGATTCCTCATGAACCAAGAATATCTTCATGCCATTAACATGCATAAGAAATCATTCCTCCACAAAAACGAATTGTGATGACCCTGTCAGTATATATATACACACACACACACACACACACACACACGCATATAAACATCAACATAAAATAATGATGATCCTATCAGACAACGACATACATATATACATGTATATATAAACAATAGCATAAACATGATCAAAACATAATTACCAAAAATCATAAGATCAAGGTTAAGAGAACTCCTTTTATCAATGCACAGTATGCAAAACATTGAGAACAACCGTTCCCAACATATCCAAGGAATCGGATTCCTGACATCCATTCACTTTACATTTCCTATTATTTGTGTCATGATTGTCCTACCACCATCCATTTACACTAATGGACCCAACCAAATTAGCCAATTGTCATACTCTTAACTTCAGTTGCCCTTACACATGCATCGGCTTCATCCAAGTGTCATATTACCTGATGGGTTTCATTCAGCTTCTCCCGAGCTCCATTAACTTTTCTTTTTCCCAACCAATTCCCAAGACTCAAAACTTAAAAGGAAAACACAACAAACAAACAAGAATAAGACCATGAAAACCAATAACAAAACAACACTTTAAATAAAGTTGCATGATCATGCACTAGACATAACAAAACTGCAAATCAAGCGCAAGAAAATGAAAGGTAATGAAAACTCAAGACTCTCAACAGACATCATGACTCAATTCCTATGGGTTCCTAATGCTTCCAAGGGAAAGCTCAACCTAAGCCTTCTTCAATATTCCATGGAAATTTCTTTGCCATGCAATTCTCTGTATCATACTTGTCAATGCATAAATAAAGGTAACAATATACCAATTATCTTACCTCGTTGTGCCAATCACGCTGCCTTGTAACTAAACGCACATGTCAACCACATGTTCAAAGATCAAGACAACATATCTACTAATTTGAAATTAACATTTACCAGGACTAACAATCATTTCATAATCCATAGTCAACTCGTAGTCATTATACATAATGCTACAGTTGTCACCTACTTACACTCAAGTACATATCAGTTATCTCAACACATGTGTAAGTAAAACCATCTTAAAACAAGATCATTCCTTCAAGCAATCTTACATACACCCAGTCATATTATGAAATTCAACAAACATTCAACCAAATTGAAAACATACCATTTTAAATAAATCAACTAGATGACATAATCAAACACTCAAACATCAAATATATGGCATAGTTAGACTCATACCTTAATGTCATAACCCTAACCATCTGCATAGGCCAATCCAATTTAGTGTGATACATATAACATCAAGATCTTAATGCAATAACCCTAATCATTAAATAACATATAACAATAACAATTTAACATATAACATGTTCACTAACAACATACAACATAATCATCACTTTAACTATCATAAAACAACAATAGCAATGCATATAACCACGGGTTACTATCATTCATGACTATCTGACACATGTGCATATGACTACACTAATCAACTAGCATTTATCATACATGTAACCATAATAATAATAGAATGATAAGCATATTAGTAAGCGTAATTATTATAACAAACATTAACCAACATACCTACATGCCCACCATACAAACCTGTATGATGATTTACTCTTACCCCGAAGTCCATTGTTGAAACTTCACTTTAATGAATTGCATCTCCTACTTTATCTTAGCCAACACATTAGCATCATAACATACCAATATCATCATGATCACCTAATTTTATATAATGACCTTATGCACAACAATCTTCACCATGAAAATGCATGCATAACAACATATAGACACTAACATGCATAACAAATGCATATACAATCATACACTCATGGTGACACATCCCACAACAACACCATCAACCTTCACATTGTGACATCACTACAACCATGAACAACACCATGAAAATTCAACAAGCACATGGCCTACAAGCATAAGGAGCACATATGCAACCGACATGAATGCATGACCAACACACCGCCCATCTAGTCCACGGGGTGAACCATACTCTGATACCACTTTGTAACACCCTCGTCCCACATCTACCCAAGTAAATAGACAAATAAGGTAAACATGTGACGAGAAGTTACAAAGATATGATTTGAATCCCTATGTGTTAGCTAAGGAAGTGGAACTGGCAGAACACATCACACAGACCTTCCACATTGGCAACAAAACTCCCGGGAGCCATCCCAACCACTCAAGTAACCAACCTCTAAGACCAACTAAATTTTTAGTGCATCAAACCCCTAGATACTCCCTTGATATGGAAAAGGGTGCAATTGGGAGGCTCCAGAGGCTTCGACAACAAGGGCAAGGGTGAATTTGGGGACATTTTCCCCATTGTTGTGCCTGCAACTCCGATATTTTTGCCACTTTTTCAAGCCCATAGCCCAATTCATTGCCCAAAACTCAATGACTGCTTTAGAAATTAATTTACACAATAGAACGATGATACATTTGAAAAACTATTGACAAGGACTAGATTAGACCCCTACTAGCCATGACAAACATTACGTCAAACATATCACAAATATCAAATCTACAAGTCTTAACAGCAGAGTTGAGCATAGGGTTCTAATACTTATCTGATATTCGCTATGACGCATTATTTCCTTATCACATTAGTTGCATTATCATCGATTAGGCCATATATAAATTGTTCATTCATTTACAAGTAAAAACATGATGAGATCCATACATCACCATTATCATAATACATAATCATAACTAGCATAATAACAACATAAATACCAAGGAAACAATAGTCATATAATCCACATATGAACCAGTATAATAATAATGAAATAACAAGGAGAAATAACCTCATATTAATGATGCAACATCCAACCACGTTCGGGACTTCCATGAACCACGCGACCATATATTGGCTAAACCAAATATTTCTTTCATCCAATCACCCTCATGCCATATTTCAAGCATGAATGTGGGATCTCATGGAACAATCCATCAAAACCAAACCAGGGCTTCCAGAGGCCAAACCACCTCCACCCATCAAGTAGTGATTCCACCTCATGATCGTACATCAAAAACCATCACCATATGGGTCTCTACCCAAGCCTTCCATAGCTCCAAAGCATTTGTTCCAACCAAGGCATCCATGACTAATAACGCAACCCACAGCTGTCGTCAGGATTCTATAGAATTTGTCCAACCAAGGCTTCCAGGACTAGTAACTCAACCCACCAAGGGCTTCCAAAGCGTTTGTCCAACCAAGGCTTCCAGGACTAGTAACTCAACCCAAGTTGTTACAGGACTTTCAGAGTGTTTGTCCAATTAAGGCTTCCAAGAACTAGTAACTCAACCCAAACTAAAGGAATCATGAGAACAAACCATAAAAACAAAGAAATGAACCCACAACACCATGGATATCCTAGAAATGGAAATTCTATGAAAATCCACTATTAATCCAAGCAATCCTCCATGCTAATGACATATCATCACTAATAAACCACATGCATATTCCATGCATGCCAAAACTAATGAGGAAAACATACATGAGACTTGGTACCTACAATAAAAAAATGTTGTATCTGTTGATACCGATGTCCTCTTGCGCTTTTCTACTCTTCCTCTTCCTTCTTTCTCCAAGAATCCAAGTATGCCACACTCTCCAAGAGTTCTCAAAGAAAACTCTAAGTGTCCAAGAGTATGAGAGAGAGAGAGAGAATAGAATGAGAGCTCCAAAAATGAACTGAAAAAAGGTTACACTGACCAAGCCTGGGCAAAAGCTTACGCTAACCAAGCTTGAGCAAAATCCTACCAACTAATCCTCATAAACCTTTTTATCAATGAGACCTCTATTTTCTTCATTTTCCATTATTTTCCTTCATTTTCCTCCTCACATGTAACTTGTGACTCTTCACATTCCTTTTCTCCTATTTCCATTATTTTGCATAAATAAAATTCCAATTAATTCCTCTTGCCTTTCCAAAGCTTTTTCCATTGTCTTTTCCAATTTCCTTTGTCATAATAAACCAAATGAACACCCACTATAATTTTTTCCCCACCATTCAGATTGGAATACATGTCCCATCACTGTGGTCTTACATATTTTTACATGGATTTTCAACCAGGGATGCTATAATGTTGAAGTCGATAGCAGAGGGCGAGCTAGAGCTGAGCCGATGAGGAG